>NDXZ01017731.1:0-13867 GCA_003055125.1 Paykullia maculata
CCAACAAAGTGTTGGCGTCGAGTTACATGCATAAGGCAAGGTAACTTCGACTAGTCAAACACACTACACTTGAACACTCCAAGTACTGCCTCGTCTGCTTTCGCAAGTACCCAAGCTTCAGAACCATATAACAGCACGGGTAGTATCAGTGTCCTGTAAAGAGTGATCTTTGTCTGTCGGGAGGTGGCTTTGTTCCTAAACTGCCTACTTAGTCCAAAGTAGCATCTGTTAGCCAGTATCGTCCTTCTTTTTATCTCAAAACTGATATTATTTGTTCTGTTCATGGCGGTGCCGAGGTAGATAAAATAGCTGACTATCTCAAAGTGTAGTTTCCAGTCTACTGGACGTCTTGTGCGTTGATACCATTAACTTGGTTTTATCTCCGTTTACTGCCAGACCCACTTTGGCAGATTCCATCTCTACTTTCTCAAAGGTGCTAGTTACTGCTCATAATGTTCGACCCATTATGTCGATATCGTCGGCGTAAGCGAGTAACATGTGTTGTTTGGTTTATAGTGTGCCAGTTCTATTCACATTTGCGTCTCGTATAACCTTTTACAACAGGATGTTAAAAAGATCACACGATAGACTGTCTCCTTGTCTGAAACCTCGTTTGGTACTGAAGGGCTCGGAGAGGTTCTTTCCTATTTTATCTGAGGATCTACTGTCAGTTGAGGTCATCCTGCAAAGTCGTATCAGCTTTGCAGGTATGCCAAACTCAGACATGGCTTGAAACACCCTTGAACGTATGGGGCTCTTGAAAGCGGCCTTATAGTCGACAAATAGATGGTAGGTTTCGATCTGTTTTTCTTGGGTCTTTTCCAGGATTTGGCGTAGTGTGAATATTTGGTCGTTGGTGGATTTACCAGGTCTAAAGCCGCATTAATATGGCCCAATTATCTCGCCGACTTTATATAACAAATATCCTCTTAAAAAATTACGAATACGTTTCCTTTATTAAGGTAACTAAATGTACTTGTGCATTGCTGCATTGTATATAACCATTACAACTATTATAACTAATGGCACTTGATTTAGGTTTTATATGATAAAACGTAAGTTGTACTTACATGTATGCATTAAGTTGTAAATAGATTACATTTAATAATAAATATTAATTAAAACTTGTAACATTATTATCCTGTGTTGCATAAGACTAACAAACCAAATTAAGAGGAAATTTAGTTAAAATACATAAAACAGAAATATGTTAAACATTTTTAAAATTTGTATGTGGACTAATTAGTTAATCTCTCATATATCTTCTCAAGTACACAAATCATAAAAAAATTAAAAAGTAAAACTTTTCCATACAAAATATACAAAAAAAAACCTCCTTCTTCTATTTCTAGTGTATTTTTTTAATTGATTAAAATCATCATAAAGTATTAGAACAGTCTCATCATCAATTAATTTTTCCATTTTTGTTTATTCATTTTTTCTCTACATATCCCTGCAGAATAAGAAAAATAGACAGCAACAGCTACAATAACATCCAGAGGAAGGAATACTAAAGCAACAAAAAAATATTAATTATTCATTACTAGTACAAATGATAGATAAAAAAAACAAACAAACAAAGACAAGGAAAGGAACATGTATGTAATACGTTTAATTAACTGAAAACAAATAAACCAAACAAAAATATTCGTTGGTATTCATGGTAATATGTTTGTATGTGTAAGTGTTAGTCTACCTTAAGGAAGGACCCAAGACAGTAAAGGATGAATTGTAATCTAATCGAGGTTCAACATAAATTAATCTAAATGAGAAAACCAACTACATGTTTATGAATGAAATGTATGTTTGTTTGTCTACGAGACTGTGCAGTGGTAGTAATTGACTGACTGAAGCTGAAGTTATATGTGGTTGTTATAGTACATAAATACATATATACGTACAAATGTACACGTAAAATAGCTGTAGTTATAACAGTATAAAATCAAAAGAAAAACAACAAAAAAACAAAAAGAAAGAACTAAAGTGGCATCGTACGAGCTGTATTAAACATTAAATGAGTGAATGCATGTTTTGAACTCATTAGCAAAACTCTCAAAAACTACGTACGTGGGATCGTATGCGCATATGTATATGTTTGTATAAGTAATATAACGCCAATGTTAAGGATTGAGCTTCTGTATGAAAGTAAGATTTGTGATTTCACAAATGACAACACTGTTGCCAGTATTTAACAAAAACTTTTCTTTTTATATTCATTAGTTATTGGAAGTTTGAAAAATAATTTATTTTCAAGAAATCTTCAATCAATTTGTAATTTAAGAGAACTATTAATATGGTTACATAATCACAATATTCGTAAGTTAAAAAAAATAATGGCCCATATTCATAGTTATGAACCAAAGTCGGTTCTTTTTAAAAACGACTTTAAATTAAAAACCTTTTATTAACTCTTTTGGTATTATAGTCAAAAATAAACTAAAAAAAAATAAGCTAAACTAGCTTTAAATGGTAAAATGTTTTCATACAAATTGTAACAAATGTGAGGAAGTGGAAACTCTGTTCAGCTGATTTTGTATATTTTAAAAGAATGAAACAAAAAAGAAAAAACAGAAATGCCAAATAAATTTAAAAAAATGTTATTTATTTAAAAAAAAACAAAAATTTAGGTTAATTTTATATAAAAAAAAAATTAGGGAAGCAATGTGGGCTGCTGTCTTTTGCGAAAGCCTGCTGGTTTTGAGCTTTTAGGTAAGTAAAAAACAGCATTAGCTATTTTTAAGTTTAAAGTCGACTTTTGCGCTCTCGGCAAATTCAGGTTTTATTTAAAATTTGTACTCGATATAAAGAAAACATTAAAAAAAATGTTGGATTTTTTTACAAAAGCTTTTTGATAATTTTTTTGTGTTTTTGCAAAATATTTTGTATAACAAATACTTTTTTTGAAGGGATTCTTGTTTAATTTTAAAAATGTTCAATCAAAATTTAGTAGTTTTTATTTATAAATTTCGGCCAGCTTACACTTTTTCAACTTTTTTTAAAGAAAATTATTAAAAAATCTTATATTAAAGATTTGAAAATTGTTGATATATTCTTGTTAACCCTAGAAGGATAAGCCTACGTCTGCCAGACGTTTACCTTTTTTATTTTACTAATTTCTAAGTCGTTCGTTGTGAGAGAATGTTCCTGGGGGCTAATAACGGCATTCGATATCGATCGAAAACCAAAAATTCTAATTGAAATTCCTATACTAAATGTAAAGAAAACTCGATCGATCAAACAAAATTTCGGTTTCTTTTTGGTTTTATTATAATTTTTATTGAAAAACACTTTAAATTAAAAAAGCTTAATAAATAAATGATCTGACTAAAAAAATATATCTAAAATATATTTTTCGATGTCTCTAAAAGGATATTTAAATACATAAGTCTCTCAGACGTATCGTTATATTTAACGTACAAAAAAAAACGTTATATTTCTAGGATTAAAAAAATATTTTGTAAAAACTTTCGAAATGAAGAAATTAAAATAAGACATGATTTTTAAAAAATTTTGAAAAAACTTTTAATTTAAAAACGAAGTTTATGTGTTTAAAAAAATTTAGCTAATTTTTAATAAATGTTTAATTAACAGAAAATGTATAATAAATTATTTGTTAAAACGTCTGTTATTAGCTTTTGATTTTTAGAAAAAAATTGTTTTTTGAAAAAATTTACAAAAATTTATTGTTTTTCGACAATTTTTTTTATTTATAAAAATAAATTCTCGACTTTAGACATTTCTTTAATTGACAAACACAAAACTACAAGTAATCACAAAAATTAGTAAATCATATCGTAATTGGAAATGGTCTAGCAATCAAACAATGTTGAAGTTGAGAAAGTCAATACTCATCCTAAACGTCATGTTAATGTTGATGATTTTTAATGTTAAGACTACTACTGTTGCTGCTAATGATGATGATTAGAATAATTATAATAATAGAGATAGATTGTGATAGTTATTTTGGATACAAGGAAAAACTACACGTGTTTACATTCAAATTGTGTTTGTATTCAGGTGTGCCTTAGTTATTAAGTCAGTACAAGTTTCGATGTTTTTGAAAAACTAATAGCATGAGTAAAACTAGCAAATTGGTTTAGAAAGGATCATTGTGTTTATGTCGCTATATGTACATATGTATAAAAGTAGTATTAAGATTTATTTAAATATTTACTAGTTATTGTTACACAACGATACATATAAACATTTTGGCTAATAGGCAATACTAATGTCCAAATTCATATTCATTACTCGACTATGTATTTGTATAGTAAAACGATAACCATTTTTAAATACGAATAACAAATACGGGCTTTTGAGACCTCAACTAATTGCAAACTAAGATCTGTGGATAAAATAGCATTGGCTAAACCATTGCCATTGGTAAATTAATGACAGTGAATTTGGGCATAAGAGAAAGTTTAGGAAAATAAAAATTAACTTTAAAAATCTCAAAGCATACAAAAGATTGGTTTGGATTTAACAGAAAACATAATTTTTCTAAGAGTATTTTTATTTAGTTAATACAAATATCATACGCACTTTTTTCGAAATTTTCATGATTCTTTTGCATTATTATGGCTGCGTAACGTAGGACACGTAGCTTGCATGGACAACAGTAGACCACAATAGGCATTGCTAGACCTCGATGTCAGAATCCACAGACGACGAGGACGACCGCAAACGAAATGGAAGGACTGTATAGAAGATGACTTAAAAATATTAGGTATTCGAAACTGGCAACGGAAAGCAGAAGATAGAGGAGAGTGTAGGAGATTAACTGATCACCCCGTTACTCACCGCGAGCTGTAACGCTACAAGATGATGATGGCTGCGAAACTTTTATTATTTTAAAAAGTTTAATTTGTTTCTCCGTATAGTGTTTTATTTTTACTGTTTTTTTTCTGTACCTTAATTTACAAAATGTCATAATATTAAACATTAAACCAACATTGATTCATTTAGCCCTCCAATACGCTTACCAGGTATTATATTGCAAAACAATATTTTTCTAAATCTATATGTAGTTCAGTTTCCATTAGCTTTGTAACCTCAGCTTTGTAAAGCTTCAGCAAAAAGTGAAGGTATGTCAGTTCGTAGATAAAGCAAATTGTAAAACATTGGCGTTTGAAAACTGAAAAACTGCACTCATTGGCACTTTAAAATGTTGTTGACTTGAAAGCGTTCAGAAAAACTTTAAGGTTCACATCATTAGAAAGTCTGATAATAAAACAATCACGTCTACGTATAATAATACTTTTATAGAAATTTCATCAAAAATCTACCAGGTAGATAATTATGATGGCCGTTAAAGTAAAGCCAACACTTTAGGTAATTGTAAAGGGACCTGATAATGAAGTACTTTTTCAACCCTGGCTAAATGCATTAGTGTACAATTTTTCTAATAGGCGTACCAGTTTTAGTAATAGCCCTGTAGTATAAAACAATAAATATTATGCAAGAAGCTGAAAAAAATCAAGAAAAAAATTTATGTTACTAATTACATACATTAAATAAATTGTCCACAGTGGAGTAATTTTTGCAGAAGCCTGATTGATTGCACATCTATTAAACGGTAGAAAAGCAATTTATACATCTGTGTTGAGGCCTACAAATATTTTTTCATGAAAACGAGAAGATATTACCCTATTTTATTTTGATGCAATAACTATTAACACCATTCTTCTTTTCCAAAAGTAGCTTTTTAAATTTTAAGTTACCATAACTTTTTTTTTTTTTGATTATGTACTCCATTAAAAAAAATATAAATTGCAACATCATACTACAAGTTCGTGACAACAAAAATATTGTTCATTATACAGTTGGCGTGTTAGTGATCCAGTCCTTAGTTTTTGAGGTCATTAAAATTTACCACCTCAATTCGTTTACTTTAAACAAAAGCTGCCGAAACCCTCCGCCAAATAACGAAACTTCCACACAACCACAACGTAACACACAATCGATTTGTAAGTTGTTATAAGTCAGTGTCTGCGAGTTAAAACATGCTGTACGAGTTAATAGTTGCTTAAAGATAATGTTTAAACATGTAACTGTTAAATATTTAATAATTTATTTATGTGTAGACAATTTTCCACAATCACAAACACTGTAACATTCTATATATAATTGTACTAAAATTTTAAACGTACACATGTTCATATATATATAAGTGATGTAACTAAATATTCTTTTAAATAGATTTAGAAGATTGGATTGAAGTCTGCCGGTGTCACTATGACACCCACTTGTAAAGAAAAGTTTATTTTAAAGTTGATAATAAAGATGTTGGTATAAAGTCATACTGCATATGAAGTTGTGGTTTTATAGCAAAGTAAAGTTATATCAATCTTTAGATATAAAGTCTTGCCAATCTTAAGATAAGAGAAAAACCAATATTTATTACATATTAATGAAAACAAGCTCTTTGTACATCTCTTTGATGATCCAAAAAACAAACAAAAAACCTTTAATCATTCAAAGCTCAAACATATTACATTCTACACCATAATTTTTAATGTAAAAAATTTCTGCTGTAATTCCACTTTTTGTTTAATTTATTTTCATGTCATATTTTTCCTTTTAATATTTCTCAAAGACTGATTTTTTTTTTGGATTTACTGCAATTCCTTATAATTCAGCGTTTAATTAGGATTTAGAAAATTGAGATTTAAAATTATTTGAACACAAAATATTTAAGCGTACAAATTCTATTTGTTAAAATTAATGCTTTTTAATTTAACATCCAGCAAATGATACTAAATTGCAACCACAATTTATTAACAAAAAATCCAATATATTATCAGTTTAAGGCTATTGACAAACAAATAAGAAATAAATTTTAAAAATAAAAGAAAAAAGAGAAAAATACACAAAAGTGAAAGGTGGAATTATAAAGGTAATTGACATGCCAACGTTCAAATAAATTCGTTAAGCAAACTAAGCAGGGATAAGTAAATAAAAAAAATAGACTAAAAAACCAAGAGTCACAAATATTTACACCCACAGACACAGATGCAGGTGTAGTATAAAAAACATTTCTAATAAATATCTGAAAATACCAAAGTCTCGATAAAAGTTTACTAGCCTTAGGACTGGAATAGAAACGTTATACCTAAACATATAAACGTACATACGCTGAAAACCATCACGGATAAAAGGACATTATTAGTTACAGTGAAAAAGTGCAAAAAAATTTTTTTATTAATATTTATTTATAAGTCAGGAATATTTCCACAAATGTTTAACAAATATATCGAAATTTAAAAAAAAAAAATCAAGAATAATACTTTTGGATTTTTTCCTAAAACATTTTTTTTATTTAGATTAAATTATATTAAGTTTTTTTCCATACGATGCAAATTAATGAAAAAATTTCCTACAAGAAAAAAAAATTTTTTAAAAGTAAAACGTATTTCTTGCTTTTTTTATTTTCTATAAAACAAAACTACCTTTTTGCAAACTTTCTAAGAGAAACAAAGATTCAACGATGATAGAAAATTCCTTCAAGATCAAAACAAGTATGTTCTCTATGTGTGTATATTAGCAAATTTTTTTCAAAATATACAAACATTTTTTTTGCTTTTTTTTCCTAATATAATCATTTTTGTGTTAAAAAAAAAAATACAAACAAAAAAAAAATTTTTTTTGCTATCTCGAAAAAAAATTTTTTTTGCTTAAAAATTTTAAATTGTTTTCTTTAAAATTCCCCAAAGGACATGTCTTACACATACATATAATAATTTTTAAGTAAAAAAAAAAAAATTAAAAAAAAAATTGTTTAAATAAAAAAAAAGAGGCAGTCGTCTTTTTTTGCTTATATCTCAGCCGGTTATTGATAGATCTTGCCAGTTTTCAATACCGATTTTCTCGAAAGTATTTCCAAAAGTTTGATACCATATACAACCCTAAGTAACCTATGGGAGCTACGTAAACTTGATTTCAACATACACACGGACAGACGGATATACGGACATGGCTAAATCGACTTCCCTATCTATAAGGATATATATACTTTATAGGGTCGCAAATGAATATTGAAGAAATTACAAACGGAATGACAAACCTATATATACCCTCACCACATGTGTGTGTGTGAAGGGTATAATGACAATTAATAAAGACGAAAAAATGTTACTAAAATATATAAAAAATTTCCAAACAATATAAAGAGACGAAAGTTTCAACCAAATTTTCAAAGTAATATTTCTTTATGAAACTAAATTTTCGAAAATTTATATAAAACGATAAATTGTTAAAAATTTTATAATAAATAAAATTAATACAATAAAACAGTTCATGGAATATTTTTTTATGACAAAGAGTTTATAGATAATTTTCTAAAAATGCTAAATTTTTTTTGGATTTGTAATCAAAGCTACTTAATTGTTCCTCGTAGATACCTACTTACACTTTGAATAGCACTAGTCTAAGCCAATACGTATTTAGAAGATTAAAACATTCCGGAAAAATAAAAAAAGCTACTAAAATACAAACGGCAACATAAAGATATTAACCAACAAAAAGATAAGACGATTTTTGTTGTCATTGTTTGTGGTGTGATCAAAAAGTATAAATGGATGTATCACATCTTCAAATTGCTGTTGGCATTTGAAAAATCTGTTTGCGAATCGTTAGTAAAACCGTTATGCAAAGCCAAAATAAATCCTTAACGAAAGAAGTCAGACTACAACTCAATTCAACTGAGTTCTCAAATTCAAATCAGTTTTAGTTTATACACGAACAAATAGAACGACCAACAAACAAACACTCATAAGGTGGCACATACATATGCACAACTTACTACTTACTAGTGGTTTCAATATTTAAACGTCATGTTCGAACTACAGCTACAAAACATTCTGCTGAGAATGTGTGAATTTGTCTGTGTGTGTGTGTCATGAATACAAAATCACCGGATGCGATGTCACTTAGAAAAGAAGAGCCAAAAAATCTAACTCTATATACTCAATAAATGAATGTAGATTGAACTTATAAAACATAACTGACACACATCCATACATACATGCACAACAGAAAAGAGCAAAAACATAAACTAATAAGTACCTACTACATACATACATACACACGTACAAATATACATTCTTTGTTGTCATTGTTGTTGTTGCGCCCTTATTTGAAGCTAAATTCCATTTTGTCATCTGCAGCACAGTCAGCTTTTGGGGCGCAAAATAATAAAAAACGAAATAAAAAATTAAGTAAAAAAGAAAAAAATAACAAAGTGAACACAAAGAATAGTTAATATTGGAACTTTTGTGGCGTGAGTATCGATAGCAACAACCAGAGCAAGAATTCTGTAAAATCTCCTCAGGTGAAAAAATATTTGGCATAAAATACGAATAACAGTGAATTGGCATAAAATATAATAAAATATCTTTTCATATTATATATTAAAGGGAAAGGATATATTCATACACACCAAAAGCAAAACTTGTAAAATATTATAGAAAAATATCACATTTGTCTTTGATTTTAGTTGAGTGTTCTATTTTTTTAAACAAACTCCTCTGCATTCCTGTTTGCAACAGCCCTAAGCTTTTTGCATTTGTTTTAACAATGCCGTTGTCGGAATTCTTGCTACATTTTTGTTACGTGCAGAGGGGGTGTAAATAATGTTTTATCTATAGAAAAATTGATTGATTTAAAGCTTAGACTTTGATACTAATGAAACTATAAATCATAAAATCAAATACTCCAACAGACACATTTATCATGACAGCAAAAAACTTTTTGCGACAGGTTGAAGTTTTGCATAGAAAAAATAAAATTTTATATTAAATTTGGCAACTAAACAAATAGTGCTATAATAAAATTGCTCTCCTTTAGATGCTGCAAGGAATAAATGTACAATTATTCAATATTCTTTATTTAGAGAAACTTTTTAAATAAGAACATACAACAAAACAGTTTTGTTTCTTTTTATAAGAAACTTTTACACAAACTTTTGCATTTTCTCAAAATAACTGATAAATTTTCTATTACAAATTTTTGCAAATCGATCAATTTAAAAATTTACTACAAATTTTCTATTAAAAAACAAACAAAACAATTAGATTTGCACCTGTTTTTTGAATAGTTTGAAAAATAAATTTTATTTGTTTCTAATAAATTGACTTATTTTTGGTAATTTAAAAAAAAAAAAAATTTATTTTGTTTTATATAAATTTATCTCATAATTTTTATTTAAAATAGAACGTTAAATGGGCTTCTTTTAGTTTAAAATAAATCTATTTTTTTGGTATTAAAGGCCCAATGATAAACTTATTTCATAAAAACTTGTAAAAGTTTTAAACTCCAATTCGTTTACTTTAAATTATTTGTATATTTGTAGTATTGCTCAGCTATAATTAATATGTAACGGAAAAAATAAATAAATAAATAATATATAAAATTTACTAATAATTCTAAATTTTTTCTTTTCTCCTGTTGTCCTGGTTGGTTGGTTTACGTGGTATTTTGCTACACTCACAAACTGTCAAGTGGAGTCTTATGACTCCGTTTTGGCAGGACCACACCACTCGTCGGATGTGCAGTGTCAGCTATAGACTCCCAGCCCGGGGAAATATTAGTACTAGATCCACCCTGTTGCCGTGAGATATTTTAGTAGGTCATTCAACCTGGCCTCAGATATCTCACCAAGGCCCTCACAGGAATCTGTGACTCTTGACAGATATGGCAGGGCATTCGCAGAGAAGATGGAGAACTGACTCCTCCTTAGTTTCATACTCACAGCTGCGACAATGCTTGTTATAGGAGACACCGAGCCGTTCCGCATGCTTTCCTAGCATCCAGTGACCCGTCAA
The DNA here is from genome assembly GCA_003055125.1 of Paykullia maculata. Classification (NCBI taxonomy): domain Eukaryota; kingdom Metazoa; phylum Arthropoda; class Insecta; order Diptera; family Rhinophoridae; genus Paykullia; species Paykullia maculata. The sequence goes on from NDXZ01017731.1 coordinate 10,821, forward strand.
TACTGCCAGCAACCTTGATATATCCTTCCGACCATGACTCAGGACTTGCTCCGTACGTCTTACATCAAAGGAGGGCCACGTTAGCTTGGCAACCCTACATGTGTCCAGATTCCGCCACCTATTATTAGCCTTATCAAGAAAGTAACTGTAGATACTGCTTTGTATGGTCCCCAGTATAGTTGCGACTGAACTCGCACTAGAGACGTTCAAAGCAGATCCTTCCTTGGCTAGTTCATCTGCCCGTTTATTACTGTAGTGGCCCCTATGCGCAGGGACCCAGACTAGAGAAAGGTCAGACAATTGACCTACCATTGACAGTTCCATTTTACACTGACCGACAAATAGGGATGTGGTGTTGTACGATTTGAGTGACAAAAGTGCCGCCTGACTGTCGACAAAGATACCGATATTCACCTGAATATTCCTGTCACGTATCAGCATGCATGCCTTCCAAACGGCAAATAACTCAGCCTGAAATACACTGCAATTGTCCGGTAAACGGCATGACCTATGTTGAGTTGTCTTAATACTTACATATGTAATATTAAACTTTACTAATACACATACATTTAAAGTCATCCAAATTTATACACTTTAATTTTGTTTGTTGTTTTAATCGGTATCACATAAATACTTGTGTCTTTTGCAGGAGAAAAAGAGAAAAGAAAGTAACAGAGTGAATCCAAATAAAAAACAATTCAAAACTTTCTATTTAGAAATTCAACATAATTGTCATCACCATAAAAATAACATAAAACTTTTTTATGACCCTTTCATTTCAGTGAATCCTTACACTAAATGTTCGCCAAGTGTATTGAAATGATTACTTATGTATGTATGTTTATATGTATATACATATGTGTGTATGTTAGTATGTATAGGTGTTTTTGTTTTGTTAAATATAGTTGAAACCAGATGAGCAACAAAAAATTGTAAAATGTTGAAATAAAAACAAAAGTTATGTATTTGAGAATATATTGCACACATATAAAATTAGTTAGTGCTGGTTTGTGGTGTATGTAATATTAGATTTGGAACTATATTTCTACTACACATACACAGACACACACACACACAAAACACATTTACTGAGTTTTCGAAAATTAAACAAACTTTTTCTTTCATTCCACAAACTATCAACACAAATATCAAAATTGTCTAACGATGTCGTCGTCAAAGTCAACGTTGTCATCGTCAGCAGCATCAACATGATGATTAGTGTCGCATTAAAAGCGCATTATATTTACCACATCAGTTAACACATTTTTAAGCTTTAAATAGAACAGGAAGTAAAGGGGGATAAAGAGAGAGTACGAACTGTAAAATATATGTTGAATTGTAATAGAAAGATGGAATTGCCGGAACACAAACTATATTTTAAATTAGTACTTGTGCTAATTCATAGTAATTAACAAAAAAAAAAAGAAAAAAAAACATTTTTGTCGCAAAACTTGCAAAAAGGAAGGGAAATGAAAAGTTCAAAGTGGCAATGTTACACTTTAGTTCATTAAAAAAATGGAAAACTTAAATGCAAAAGTATTATAATAATAATTTGAAAATTAAAGAATAATTTTAAGAATTTAGAAAAAATGTAATAAAATTTATTTTAGAATCTAACTTTGTTTATTACAAATCTTCATTTTCACCTTTTTTATCCAGAATATGTCTGTTGTGGGAAAAATATTGTTAGCATTTTTCTGCTGCCCATGTAATAAACGTATAAAAACTTTAGCAAGTTTTTTATTTGCTGAGACAACCATGATGATGAGACTGCCATTAAAAAAGTTTTTTTTTTTACTTTGCCTAAGTAATGTATGCGCATAATTACACGTGTCGCATATTAAATAGAACTGGAAATTTCACTTATTTGCTGACTAAATGAAATTAGAAAAGTTTTTTTGCTTAGAAAATGACAGCATAATTTTGAAAATGTTAAATAAAATAAGATGTTGGGATGGTTATGATTAATAATGCCCTATTTGTATTCACTGGACAAGACTATACAAATTTTTTCCTTTAAACTTTGAAAATTAAAACAAAAGTTGTAAATTTATTAGAAATCCTTGAAATTTGTTTATATATTATAAAACAAATTTATATAATGATATGTATAATACGGTGTTCAGACATGCACCTTTATTGAGATTATCGCAATAAATGCCGTTATTGAACTCAATATTCCATTCAAAATTTTAATTTAATTTAATTTTAATTTAAATATTGAGTAAAACTTGAAATGAAACACTGATTTTAAGTGTGTTTAGTGAGCAAAACTATATACAATGGCAAATGTCAAGAAATTATAAAATATACAAAATTTGTTACAAAAAAAAAGTTGAGGGTAAGTTTTTTAATATTTAATTTATAAAAAAAAATTATATATATAAAATTTCTTTTTTAAAAAAATAGGTATAGAAATTAAGAAAAAGAGAATGGGCTGGAGTAAGGCCTGTAAGGCAGCCCTTCTAGATATGTGGCCAAGCAAACTGGATGGGCTTCGTGGACACAGAAAAAACGGCCATATCTACGCAGAGATGACTGATGAGCTCAACCAGCAGAGTTACTCTTGTAGTCCATGAGACATACAAGTAAATTTGCAGAATTTTACACAGCGGTACAGGTATTTACTATATATGTATGTATGTATGTACTTAAAAAAACGTTATTAAAAAATAGTTTTTTTAAAATTAACATTTTTGCAGAAAAGAAAAGGCGGCAATGGGAGTATCTGATGGATCACCTTCCAAATGGTCCCAATATGGAATTGTCCACCAAATTATTGGAGTAATAGCAAGAAATAAGGTATTTGCGCAGCCAAAATTTTTTTAAAATTTCAATCAAATACGAGCCTTTCTTTGACTCTTATTCTAATCAGTTGAGGGAATCATTTTCACTAGAAAATAAAGCTTTTTTTCCTGTTTTTATTTTTGATAAAAAATCTTTTGTTTTTATTATTATTAATTATTATTAAATTTTTCAAAACTTACAAATTTTCATCACCAAAAAAACAAACAAATTTATTTCCCAGCGGTCAAATGCGTATTGAG
>NDXZ01017732.1:5662-22247 GCA_003055125.1 Paykullia maculata
GAAACCATTAACGGCCCACACCTCCTTTTTCTTGCCTTCGTTTATGGACCATCAAGAAGAAGAGCTTTTGAAATCACTGTAAAAACAAATTCTCCACTTGTGTGAATGAGTTGTGTTTTTGCTTCCGCAAATGATGAGAATGTGAACACAAACTCAAGGTTCAAATACATACACATACATACATACATAAATGCGTTCGTAAGCACATTTTAGATTGCTAGTTCGGTTTCCCTTAAGCATAACAAACAAGGATAATGTGAAACATGTCAGACTGTTTACGAAGTGTTTGTCCCCCATCCCCTTGTTAAGGAAAAAGAAGTCCTTGCACTTGTTATTGTATTATGATAATAAAAAGGGGGAGTGTGTAGGTTTTTTTGTGGCAGGAGGTTTGCTTTTCTATTTGACAATATAATCGAGTCAATTTGCAACTGTACGCTTTGGATAAACAATTCGGATGTTTGTTTTTATTTTATTTGTTGTTTATCGTTTGTTAGTGGCTGGCCTTGTGCTTGCAGCATCTTTGAAATTGGGCGCGTGACTTTTAACACTTGTTTCTTGTTATGAGGCAATAACAATAATAACAACAACTATAATTTATTCATTGATACTTGCCTTTCTTCCGCTTGAAAAGCCACTTGCTTCAACACTCTGCTCAAACACACTCAAGTTAAACAAATAAACGTTCGACAAAAATTGCCTGAAGATTTGTTGAATTTGTAAATTTATATAATTGTTGTGGGAAATTTGGGTTATTGTTTAAGCAAAAGTGTTGGACAATTTTTAAGTAGTGGATACTTGAGTATTTGATACTTTTGCGTTTTTTTTTGAGTATTAAAAATGTTGCCAGATACATTTACATTTATTAAAGAAAGTGTTTAAATAGTTTGAAGTTTAAATTGAAATGGGATTTTCAAAAAGGTGCACCTAGTGCGGAGTTTTCTGACTGCCATTCACTTGGAAAATGATTCCTTTGTTTGACTGTCCAAGCAGCTCACTAATTACGGTCTTAGACCAAGTATTTCCCGGGCAATGGCTTTTCAGATTTCTCTGATAGCTAGCTAGTGTGAGAAGGCGCTCAGTCATGTAGCCTGAATGGTTACAGTACATCTTACATCTCAGGTAAGTAGGTAAATAAACATAAATATTTACTGAAGCATGACTGCATCGTGGATGAAGTGATTTAATCAAAGTTGACTGTCTGCCTCGAGGCATTGCTGGCAGCCCCAGCTCCAGGATCGGATGCTTTAGCCCAATCAGCTACTCATCTTAAATTTTGAAGATTACAGAAACCACAACAAATATAAATAAATGGCTCTATGCTCCTTGTAGGAACTACGGGAATTTATATGGGTCATTTTACGTCAAGTGGACCAACTTGAAAAATCGATCCGGATGAAATTGCACCATAGTTAGTCCTATTGAATAGTAGCTTAGATATAATTTTTTAACAAGATCGGTCAAGAACTCTCTGAGTTAGAGGGGGTCAAAATTTGACCTTTTGGCCAACCAGGTGTTTTTTCTCATCCATGTTACCTATTGCTCTTAGCAAAATTTGTCCAAAGTAGTTTAGATTGCTATTTTTTCAATCTTTCCAAAAACAATTTTTTTTTTTAAATAAAAAAATTTTTATTAATTTTTTTGCAAAATAATATTTTTTTTAAATTTATTTTTTGCTCAAAAAAAGCTTAGAACATTTTCTTTAAGACCTTTGTGGTCGCTTAGTGGGATGCGAGTGGGATATCTATGAAAAAAAAATATTTTGTACCTCAAGACAAGGATTTTTCAATTTTTACCATATGCACTATTTTTAATTTTTTCCTAGTTGTGTGCGAGTGCTTCTAAAACCTTGAAAATTAAACTTATTCTGAGAAATTAGACAAATTAACCTTTCCGACGGTATGTAACATACTTAACTAAAATTTCATACCTCCGATACAACAATATGTTTATTTAACTTTTCAACATTTCTATAGCAAAAAAAAACAAATGATTTTATTCCTGAGGCTAACATATTGTTGGTATTACAGTATCATCCCGATCGGAAAACATCGATTTCCAAAGTTGGTCCACTTGACGTGAAATGACCCATATATATAAGTTTAAAGTAAAGACATACTTCGAATCATTCAAGAAGATATTTTTTTCTTCTATTTCCTTTTCAAAATAATATCATTAATCAGGTTTTTCTAGGGACAGTATGGAGACAAATATCCTGTTTGTAGGATAACTGATGTTTTGTTGTTTTTGTTTACTATTAAAAAAACGATAAGAAGATAACTGTAACTAATCAACAGCTGATTAAAAGGTGATTTTATATTGATCAGCTCTGTTAATGTGAAACTCCATTTAAAAAAAAAAAGATTTAAAATCCTCTCCCTTATGCAGTCAAAATGGATTTTACATATAAAGTATATCTTAACTATAAATTCGTTAATATATTTCTTTGAATGTTTTTTTGGAGTATCTTTGATTACCAGGAGTTCTTACACTAGATTAGTTTTCAGTGTTAAATATACATACATATATATATATTTCGTGTACATACAGAGGTGTAGTACAAACACCAGTAAAATTTTATGATAAACAATGGCCCATAATCATAGTCATAAAAAGTGTACTTTAAGCGTCGTAAAGTACACTTTTGTAAAAAGTATACTTTTTTTATATTATAGACGACTAAAAGTATGCGTAAAAGTCGGCTTTAAATTTAAAAATAGGTGAAGCTGTTTTTAACGTACCTAAAAACACACAGTCAGCAGGTTTTTGCAAAAAACAGCAGCCCGAATAACTTCTCATAACTTTTGTATTTTTTTAATTAATTTTTGTTGTCTTGTTTTGAGGTTTTCGTTTCTATTTCATTATTTTATAAAAAAAAATTCATTTTAAAGTTTGACACTTCTAATTTTTGTATTAATAATTCATTTTTAACAAATATTTAAAATCAGCTGAGCAGAGTTTCCACTTGCTCATATTACTATTTCATGTGTCACCCATTTAAAGCTGGTTTAATTTAAAACATACTTTATTTTTGACTATAATAGCAAAATAGTTAGTAAGAGGTTTTTGTTTTTAAGTCGTTTTTTAAAAAAAAACCGACTTTAGTTTGTAACTATGAATATGGGCCAATATATTTAAAATTGTTTAGGGTGTGCGGATAACACCATCCTGCGCACCCTATATAAACCGCTTAGCTTTGTAGGTTACTTGGTATGGAAATTAAAATTTTTATACGCTTCAACTCCTACAATTTGTCTCAAAGATTAAAGAATTTTATTTTTTTTCGCAACTTCAAATGAATTACCATTTACAAGAATGATAAAAAAAAATATGTAAATAAATAAAAAAAATTACTTTCATTGCATGACACAAAACTTAAATCGAGAAGAATAATAAATAAACTGTACAAGTAATAAATATTCAATTTAAATTCAATTTCAAATAATTCAAGCGTTAACAGAAAAAAAACAATAAAATTAAAATTTATAAAGACTATTACAACAAAAATGTGTTGAGTTGCCAATGATGATGGAATATAATGTTTAACAAATAAAAGGTTTTTTTTTATATAAATCAAATCAAAATTACATTATTGTAACAGTCACCAAATTGAAAACATAAGACTGAAAGGAATAAAAAAAATATTTAAGCTGCAATGGGAAATTTTCAACAATACTACAGCTGTTGTATTAAATCAAATAATGTTTACACAGTGTTGACATAGTGTGTTTTATAAAGGAGGGTAGTGGCGTAAAAGGAAAGATTCTGTTAACATCCTGTGTTTTGAATTTAAATCTCGACCGTTATTATTAATATTATTGTCACCAAACGCAAGAAAAGAGTTGTGTTGTATACATATACATAAATACATACATATTTATTACAGACATTTGTGCGTATGTATGCAGTACATACAAACATATATATATAGTTTTGCGGGGTGTGCTTGCTTGTATTTAGGCAAATATTTGTCAAAATATCCCCTAAATGTTTGAAAAACAAACAAAAACTCCCTAAAAGCAGTCACGGAAAACTAGTTTTTGTACTGTTGGGTTTAGAAAACAACCCTTGAATTGAATATGGCCCTCTGACAATTATTGAACAAAAACATCGTATATAATTTTATAAATTAATGACAAATTATGTTTACCCAAACATACATACATACATACATACATGTGTACATATTTACATATACGTTTACTTTTCTTCATGTTTTTTATTTAAACAAATTTTTTTAACAGAATTTTTTCAATATTTAAAAACTATAAAAAAAAACATAAAATTAAAATTGTTTGGCCTTATTTCTATGTATGTACTGATAGAAAAGGAATTTAAAAAAAATCTATTACATCGAAATATTTTAATGTCCCAGCCAAAAATGATGCTTCCTCGGTCGAGTGCGGCTGTTAACCGCTTCCCCTTCTAATAAATGATTAAATGTTTTTTTGTATGAGATTCTTCGCGTAGAGGCTCTGCTTTAAAGATTGAAAATTAGCTTCTTTAAGAAACTGCTGAATATATTTATTTTTCGCATTCCTTTTGTAAGGTTAACATCAAGGCGAATTTATTACAGGCGGACCTGACAGCCCAGCTGAAGGAGAAGTTTACTTTCAAACTTTGTTTACGTTTTTGTTTATTTATTAGTTGTATAAAAACAAAAAGCAAAAAAGTTTCTGTAATTTTGAAATTTTTAACAAAACTTTGATTAATTACCTAAATTTGTTGGTTCTTCTGCTGCTGCTTATTTTTCGGTTGTAGTTGTACTTGACTAGAAATTTCTGTTTCTTAAATAAGATTTTGTAAGTTTTTATTATAACAGTTTTTAGCGTAAAATAACAATAAACTTTATATTTTCGAAGAAATAAAACTTTAAAAAATATACACTCACAAAATAAATGTGTTTAATGATTTTTTTATTATAAGTTATTTATTTTTTATATTTTCGTAATTTTTTTTTGAACACGAACTATTTTTATATAATTTATTTATATTTGTTTACATTTTTTTTGACAAAAAGCTTCTGTGAAAAAAGTTGCTTTGTTGTACCAATTCGTCCATGATGAATTTGCCTTGGTTATAATTTTAAGAGGCAATAGAGGAAGCAGTAGGCTTGCACTAGCCACATTTACTGCTTTAAATTAAGATTTTTTTGTTGGGATATATCTCGGTTTTGATGTTAACGTTTGTATTTCAGAATTGAATCTTAAACTCATATTTTAATTAATATAAAATTAACTTCCAGCGTAAACCACTTGGGTTGTCAGTTTAGGATACAATAAAGATTAAAAAAATTTTTAATTTTTGTTGTAAACTTATAAGTATATTTTTTTTGTAAATTTTTTTGGTGTATTTACTAAAAAATTTATAAAATCGTCGATTACGAAAAATCGATACACATCGATGCACAGAGTTCCTCGGGTTCATTTAAATTTGAAAACCCCATAACACCGAAAGACACGCAAATACGATAATGAAATTTCGCACATATTGCTAATATATTTTTACTGATAGAAAATTAATATGACACGCCCACTTTTATGCCTCATATAGGCGTATTCTTAAAATTATGTATTTTTCATATTTCCATAACCAAATTAAAGTCGTCGATGGAAATGAATGTGACACGCTTATGTTTAACAGCCAAATCTCATATAAGATACAGTCTTTTATTGACATAGACATATATTTATTTTATTTGCATATTTGGATAAGTTAAAAAAAATATAAAACATAAAAAAAATTTTGATGTTGCGGTGGTTTGTCTTTTGTAAAGTCGATTTACCACTTTAATCTATAAATAATCAAAAGGTTCTTCCAATTTCGTGTAAATTCAATATAGAGAAGTTCCAAGCAAATTAATATTGAATGAATGACAAACTTTATGTATCCATGTCACTCATGGTAAAGGTGTGCAAAAACTGTTTGTGTGTGTTTGTGTAAAATAATTATTTGACTGAAAAATAAAATGGAAGCGCTCAGCAAGGTTATCAACATGTATAATAAATTTTCTAATTTCTAATTTATGATTTATATTTCATTATGCTTAAAACAACACAAAACCCCTCCCCTTCACTGCCAATCAAATGTAATAAATCTAACTGACTGAACAACAACATCATTATCATCCTTACAAACTGGTAGGTTTAGGTTGGCAAATGTTACAAAATTTTCATAATCATCACATCATTTCGATAAGAGAATGTAACGTTTGTCTCAAGTTTTCCATATTGGCAAACAAACACACATACACATACACAATAGCTTCGGTGAAGGGCTGTAAATGGGTGAGAATATGGGATAAAATAAAAAATGGAAATTGAAACCCAGTAGCGTTTTTAATACATATTATTATTGGGCGTCAATGTTTGTTCTGTTCTGGTAGAGATAAGCTGTGGAAAGTTATTACATTATGTGTGTTTGTATATGTGTGTATGTATGTATATGAATATTTCTTTTTTCTGTGGTTAAAATTACCACAAACATAATGCTTGTTTTATGGGTATTTTTTCATCTTATTTTGCTGCTTGTTTTGCAGAAATATTTCTCAAAACTAATATGAAAAATACACTATTTATTTCTTGAATCTTTAACATATAAAAGGAATTCATTCGATCTATTAAGCGTTTGTGTAGAAGTAGAAATATGTATGTATGCGTATGTATATTATTATTTTTAACTAGACAAAATTAAATTTGTCTTTATAAGAAAAAAATAAAATAAATAAAAATGAGACAAGTAATTTGTTTAAATGTAGCATATGTGGTGGCCATTGTTATCAATAAAATTTCTGCCACATCAACTATGGATATTTATCTTAACGATTAAATCTGTTAAGGCAACATATAACATATGATTATATTAAATCATTTAAATTGTTCATGTAACTATAAATGATTATGACACCCAACCAAACGAAGCAAACATCCAAACGCCACCACCACCAATACTGCCACCACCAGCAAACAGTAAATAAGGAAATCCAAAAAAATTAATATAGAAATGTTTCTCTGCAGGCAAAAACAATTACATTCTACAACGAAACAAAATAAATCTTTTAAATAAACAACAATTTCTATGTAAAATCCTACACATTATTATGGTTAGAAAATTTATGCTGCAACATAACAGGCAGTAGCAGCAGTAGCGGCAGCAGTTGTCTAACATCTATAGTAAACGCCAAGAGTTACAGGCATCGTATGGTTTTGTGACTTTGGTTTAAAGACCATTAAAGAAGCCATAAAACATTTACCATTTATGTATGGAAAAACAAACAAAAAGCAACTATTTACACTTAGTAAAAAAAAGGAATTTTTCTTCCTTTTGAAATATGTATATACGTGAAGTTTTGTAAATGAAAGAGAACACATTTTTGTTTAAACAACCATAAACATCATGTGTACAATTATACGCTCTAAATGTAATGTATCTATTATCCTCTAATATGTTAAGCAAACAATTATTTTGTTTGTTTTTATTTGTTTTCAACCCAGTTTTTATTCAAAGAGACAGTTTTGTATGAAATAACCCAGCAACAATTTTATTAACTTTTACTAGGTTAGTTAGTATGTAGTATTAAAGAGATACATGAACTAATTACACTGTGCAACAGTGAAAAAACGCAAAAACGTGACAGTGAAATCCTAATTGTACTTTTTATTAAAATAATCGAATTTATTAATTTTTGTAAAATAATGAACAAACTTAATGAGTTTCACAAATTTTTTTAATATAAATATTGAAATTTTCATATATCTGACTTTTGAGCTCAATGCGGGTCCCGAAAGTCTTGTCAGATTCGGCTCAAATTTCTAGCACTGAAGTTTAAGACCTGGTATCACAATATTCTGACCCGGCACGCCTTGAAAATCAAGAAAAAACTTCGGCTGTAAGCCTAAGGTATATTGCATACAAATCTTTAAGATTTCTGACAATTTCGTCTTCAGATATAGACGAAAGGGGTCTCAAAAAGTGTGAAAAACTACAATTATTGTGGTATATAGTGGGTTTTTATGAGCTATTTAGGGTGCCTAGACACGTTCAGATTGAATTTGTATGTTTACAAAAGTTGTTAAGCTTTTCACTGGCTTTTTTGCCCAATATTGTTAGTGAAAAATTTGGACCCCCTGAAAGTTATGCTAAAAAGTGAAAAAAAGTAAAGTTTTCCTCCATTTTTTCAAAAAAAGTGCAGGAAAAACATTTTTTTATAATAAAATATTAACTTGGTTTTTTCATCAAATTCTTAGCTGTCACGTTCTTGCGTTTTACAAAAAGTTTATTTTTGTTGCATAGTGTTATTATTTTAAAGAGTTATTATTTAATAACAATAAAACATTCATTTGTCGTATTGACATTATTACATTAAGGGAAAAAGGAAAACAAAACTCATTTATATAAAAAATTGTTTGTTGGTTTCTTGAAGAAATTTTTGAATGTTTTTTGGATTTATCAGAATTCTCATTCAATTTGTTTGAATTCTGGTATATACATACATATACATTTTAATACGGAATTAGTATATTAAATTTATTTAAAATTTTTTTTTAATTTAAATTTCAAATGTATTGTAATTGTAACTGTAATTAAAAAAATATAAGCAGCAGCAAAAAAATATAACAGTTGTGTTTCTGCAGCATTGTTGGGTTTATTGAAGCAAGTACTTTATAAAGCTAAAATAAAAACGCTTTGACATTACTTAAGTAAGGCTACCTTGGTACTGTGCTTCCCGTGTGAAATTTTGTAAGATCTAGTTAGAAAGTTTTGTGTTTAAGCTTACGATATATAAAAATGTTAACATTTCTGGCAATACGAAAGCATAACGAAGAAATTCTTTTGTTTGCCGACTGCCGACAAAATATGTATATTTTGTCTGCAGTAAGGAATAGGATATCGATTTAAATAACGACTTTTTTATTTAAATCCATACCCACTGCTTACTTTTCAGCAGTGATCAAAGCCAAGCTAAACAGTTTTTGTCTCTACCTTTTAAAAATAGCGTGTAAATAGTGATTGTCAATTGCAAAAGTACAAAAAAGAACTTTAAAAATTGTTTCTTTAAAACGAAAGACTTTTTGGGTTTCTTTTTTCAAAATGTTCAAATAGTTTTATTTATTATTCTGGGCCCATTTAACAAAGTGTTAATTTTTTAAAATTGCAGTATTTTACCTCTACTTCAAAAATATTTAAAGCCAAAATCACATAAAATTTGTTGTGTTGTGTTTATTTAGGATTTATGTCCGTAATCATTAGTCAACATTTTGTTATACCCTTCGTTATAAGTGGCAAGGATAAATATATAAATCTGTCCTTTTGTTTGTAGTTTCCACAATTTTTATTTGCATTACTTTGGTGAAGGGTGCATAAGATTCAATGCAGTCGAATATATGCACTTTTATTTGCTTTTGCTTAAATTATTTTATTTGTTTAAGACAAAAAAACAAATGACATAATTATGTTGCAACATGAACAATTTTTGCTAGAAAAAAGACCAATCTTTGACAAACACGCAATAAAATTCAAGAAAAACAAACAAACCAAGAAACAACAATAATAAAAACGTCCTTATCGTTGTTGCAACAAACACAGTAAATGCAAAAAAAAACCCTTAATATGCCTTTAGGTCTATTTGAGAATTTGTTGAATTAAAAGATATACACGTAGAAGAAACAAAAATTGAGATGTAATTTTTGTTTTGTAGTAGAGGGCTTAGAAAAATAATAGTAATGATTGGTTGATAACTTGGTTGTTGCCTGTATGTATGTTTGTTTGTTTACGAAGGCATGTTAGAGGTTTGTAAAGGGATGTGTGGATGTTGCAAGAAGAACATTTATCAACTAGTTAAATAAACACAGCCGTTGTTGTAAGCAGCAACTGTGATAATAAACAAACAAATAAATAGATGACGAGTTTGAAAAAAAAAGGATTTTTTTTTAGTTTAACAATTGTCCCCTGGTGCAACATTGCAAAAAAATCGATTATTTGTAATTTAAGGACGTGACACTGAATACCTTTTTTTTTGCTTGTCAGAACTATGTTGAAATAAAATTAAAATGCATGCCTTGCACATTTGCAATGTTGTGAAACCTAAAGTAAAATTGTAGAGCAGAAAGAGAGAAAAAAAACCTAAGACATGTTGCCACTTTTGCTATATACAACATTTGTTAAGGTATTCCAAATGTCTGTCTGTCCGTTCGTTTGTCTGCATGTAAATTTGCTTACAACAACATTAACTTGTAGTTTTGTTTGGTATAATGTTATAGAGGGAAGCCCTTGTATTTTTTTTACCAATTGACCACTCGTGAAAATTGACACGTTACAAGTTGTCCGTAGACGTCTATACGGATACGTGTGTGTTGCATTATGTCTTCTAGTCGTGTTAAAAAAATTTCTTTACAATTTTTGTTTTATTTTATTTACTTGTATTTAAAATAAAATAACACATGTATTTGCTTACAAAGAAGGCCTAAATTATTTTAGTTTTGCTGTAACTAGAGTACATACATACAAACATACATAGTTAGATTTTATTGTTTTGTAGATTTGTCAACTGTCGTTGTATGTACATACGTCTAGAGTCAGTTTTTGGTCTCGTCTGTTTAAGTTCTATAGCTTTCCTATGGTATCCTTATGCCCAGCAGTTGATTTTTCTGCATTTTATTCGTTGATACGTTTGCATGTTTGTATGTATTTTAAACAAATAATAGAAATGTATTGAATTTCTTTTTGGATTGTTTCTTTATTTTTTTTTTTATTTTTTTGTTAATTGTATACGACTTGTACTTTGCAGTTTACACAAGTTTCTAAGTAGGTGTCTATGTGGGTGGAAAAACCTTACATATTTGTTGTTAGTGGTGTTAAAGGTATTTGACATATAAATAGTTTAAAGAAATACACGAAACAAACGACTTTAAAGTTGTTTAGAAAAAATGTTAACTTTAAAAAAAAGGCACAAGTATTTGAGTTTTGATTAAGAAAACAATATAATTAAATGAGTTTTTTTTTTGATTTTAAACAACAAAATCTAATTTTTATATAAAAATGTTTTTAAAATTTTTGAGGTTTTGTAATTTTATTGTAATAGGTTTACTACGAAAGATTTTTGTACTGATGTCTGTAAAGCTTGCTAAACTGTCTTTACGTCCATCTATAAATTAACCGTTTGATTTATAGACACTTTCTAACTCGAACAGGCGATGTTCGACGATGTTAAACAAATTTAATGCAAGTAACTTAATGAGTTCAAAGCAGAGATGGGCAAATGCAAAAAATATCGATATTTTTATACCCTTCACACATGTGGTAAGGGTATATATATAAGGGGTTTTCATTTGCGACCCTATAAAGTATATATATTCTCGATCCTTATAGATAGAGTAGTCAGTTTAGCCATGTCCGTCTGTCCAACTATCCGTCTGTCCGTGTGTATGTAGAAATTAAGTTTTCGTAGCTCCCGTGACCTATGGGAGCTACAGGGTTGCATGTGGTATCAAACTTTTGGAAATACTTTCGAGAAAATCGGTATGGAAAACTGGCAAGATCCATCAAAGAAAGACGACTTTCAGTTTTGATATAAACTAAAAATATATTAAAAAAAATTTATACCATTCGGCCACACGTGGTGAAGGGTATATAAGATTTGGCCGAGACAAATATAGCGCTCTTACTTGTTTTCAATATCTTTGCGGGTCGATATATATCGCTTTGAAAATATCGATATATCGACGTTTCGATATTTTTCGTAAATTCATAAAACATAGCAAAAACGAACTTTATACAACAAAAAGTAATTTGTTATTGATGTTTAACGGTTAGCATAGAAACAATTAATAAAGAAAACTATATTCGTGGTTAAACTACGAAGTAAGGCACTGAAAAAATATAATTGGACCAGAAATTATTAGATACTGACATAAGAATCACCCTCTGTTTGATATGGTCACCTGTTAAACAGCTTCTACTATCGAAAACTGTCAGATTTACCGCTGAAGCAACTCTTTTCGAAGACACCGAGGAAGCCTGAAAACTAGATATCTAAGGGTGACTTCAAAAAGAACAGGCGTGAAATGCTGGACAACTATAATTAAACGTAGTTAAGGCTTTGTTAGAGATACGTTAAAAATAAAGCAATGTAATCGAAACATTATGCACAAGTTATGTATAATAAAACAGATAACGCTGAATACACCCCAACAATGAAATTGTATATAAAAATTTTTACACTTGAGAGTTACGGTTGTGAATAAAATCTTATGGCTATAGACTTGCAAATACCTTTAGTGGGATCAAATTAAACGCGCCGTAACTGTCAATGCAAGTATTATTCGATAAAAAAGAAGAGAAGATTTTTTTACAAATTAATAACATAAAATACAAAACCAGAGTTAAAAAACAGTGAAAGAAATTTGCAAAGTAAAATATCGACAAAATATATCGATTAAAATTTAAAAATATCGATATATTGATACATCTATATTTTTTGCCCAACCCAAGTTCAAAGACGAAACATATTTTTTTTGCACTCAGTTCATAATTTACATAAGACCGTTAAAATATGATGTTACCGAAACAAAGCAGCAAGCAAAGGTCCAATTACAGAAATCTCTTAAATGACCATGTTGGAGTTGGCATTAAGTTTTCGTAAATAAGTTTCTTAAAAACAAAAATTCTCTGCCAAATATTGTGATAATTGGTCCATAGTTGGCACCAGCTTTAAAATAAGGTCCACTGAATCCTTAGTGGAAACGCAGTAAAATTTAACACAAATAATAATAATAATAATTTTTAATATTTTGTGGTCCATGATTTATAATAACTATTCGGGCTTAATTTTGATTTTAGGTATGGACTTTGTTTTTATGACTGTTGCAAATTAATTTAAAATATTTATACATAAATATATCATCTTTTTTTATATTAGAAATAATTTTTGTTTACAATTAAAAATCTTTAATAATACAACTTTTAATAGATAAATAGACGCAAGGTTTATAAAGTTTTGCTCGTATTTCAGTTCTTTTAAAATGTATAAAGTTTAAGTTTTAACTTTACAAAAAAAATCAATTTCAAAGGTTATTTCTTAAATAAAAACTTTCAACTTCTCCTCTTTCTAGAAGAAAAGAAATTGTTAACCATTTTTTTTCCAAACTTACCTGGACTCTAGATTCTGGTAGATTAATTTTTAAAGCCACTTCTTCGCGCATAAATATATCGGGATAACGTGTCTTGCCAAACAGGGCCTCCAAAACATCCAGCTGGGCTCGGGTAAAAGTAGTGCGTTCACGTCTCTGTTTGCGTGTATTAACACCTGAAGGTGAAAGAGAAACGTCAATTTAAAAAAAAAATAAAAACATAAATAACGCCTAAGCAATGTGGTGAAACTGTTAAATAACTACTAAGTAACATAAGAAAAACCATAAAGAAGTCAACAAAATATTAACTTTTTATTCAAAATGTATAAAACTAATTAATTAAGAGATTATCTTAAAAAAAGAGCCATTAATATCCTGCTGTTTATTAAACATCAACAAAAAAGGACATTATTCTATGTATGTTTAAAAAAAACTTTTAGAAAATTAGAAATGGCGTAGGAACATCTAACCTCTAAAAAAGGTGTTTTATTTAAATAAACAGACATCCCTAAACTCACATTTGAATTTTTCTTTTCCAAAGCGCCATTCTTTTAATAACGAATTTCACTCAATAACCACCCTAAACATTTTGATACAACAAGATTTCTCTAATAAATGCTGTTTTCACGTTTTCCACCCTTGTTTTTAGCTCAGATAAAATAAATAATGCTATTGGGTTGCTGGTGTTTCCCAATATATTATATATTATACAGACGTATATAAAACTTTAGAATAGTACATATACAATTACATATATACATATATGTGCATGTATGTATTCACTATTATATTTTTAATCCTGCAACGACTTTATTGTTTTGTCACCCTTCTGCTCTTAGTTGAAAGAAAGTATGAATTTATTTATTGTATTTCCAGCTTGCAGAACCGTCGGAAAATAGTTTTTTAATGTTTTTTTTTATTTATTTTTTGTTATACTCTTCTCCTTTTTTTTTTATCAATTGTTATTGTTTTTGGTATATTTTTTTAATGCTGTTATATGATCTCAGTTAAGTATGAACGTATCTATATACAAGTAAAGGCCCAACAAAAAGTTAGTTTTTTTTTCTTTTTTTCAAATTCATTGTTAAAATCATTGATGCGTACGTGCCTTTATAATAATTGAATTTTTAAGATTTAACACAGCTGCTTTAATTTGAAATATTTTTTTAAAATTTAAAACTTTCTTTTAGGTGTTTTGGTAAATGAATCGGCTGACAGTGATGATGATGTTGGCATTCGTTTAAGGACATTTGATTTTTTAAGTTAAATATGTACATAAGTGGTGTTTTTGATTAAAGCATTAAGAGTAACACTGGGCTTTTGGGGATTTTAAGAGCAATGAATCATGTCTGAGTTCTGACGTATAAAAGCCATACAAAAGGTATATTTCTAGTAGTAAAGAATATAATAACGAAATAATTAACTAATTGAGTAGATACCTTTTTACCATTTAGAAATGTATGAAGCATTTGCGAAACACAAACGCAAAACAACAACTATTTTGTTTGTCCCACATAAGATTTGAAAGATTGTTTTGCCAAATAATTATAAATCACTTGTGTACTTAAAGGGAGACTCAAAATAAAATGTTTGAAAAAATGTACAACAATCGCAAAAAGATTAGACATTAAAAGTTTAACTTCCAATAAAAAATTAGCAATTTCTTAAAATAAAAAATATCGTTTTTTTTCAATTAAAAATATGTTAAATTATGATTAAAACCAAATATTTTCTTTAAAGTGTTAATTGGATTGATTAAAATAACAACTGATTTTTGCAAAGCTAAAAAAATTATTTGACAACTTGATTTTATATAGGTATTCAAACAATAAAATAATTTTTTGGATTGAAATTGTTGATTTAAAAGATAATTGAATCACTCTTATTTATATACATATAAGCTTAAAAAAAACGACGGAATAGAGATTTCAAAATAACACTCAAATGATTTAAAACAAGAGTTTAGAAATACGACCTAAAAACTTAAAAATAATCAGAAAGGTGGGTAACAAAAAACTTCTTATAAAAATAAAATTTTTTTTTTATAATCAGGCATGGAACGCCTTCTTGACTGCTTACGTATTAGTTTCGCTGATTTAATATTGCGTTTGTCACCCGAATTCGGATATTTTCAAATACTGGACTTCAACATGCGCGCAAGCGCATATCGTCCAATCGGCTGCCCTATCTCCAAATATTAAAAATATCGCCTTATTTAATGCAAAAGGGCCAATCAACTCTTAATAATTTTACAGAAGAGATACAGATTTTATTAAATGAAAAATATTTTTATACTTACTGCACTTTTAGGAAAGTATATAAACGCTATGTTTAGGCTACCTTGTTTAATGTGCCCAAATATTTGGTTACGTCTTGTTTGACATGTTAAATAAAAACTAACTTACTGTTATGAATTTCTTCAATTGAAGCTTGATTTTGATTATTTTTCTTTGTTACGTCCTTTTGCATTTCAAATGATGATAATGACAAACTTATGTATATATGTCACTCATGATAAATGGCGTAAAAAAATATCTTAATATTGTAAAAACTGATCACTTCAACGTCTTTAAGAGTTTAAAGAAATTTTACTAATAATTTCGCTATTAATAATTGATTATACTATTTGGAATGTCAAGAAGAATTAAAATTATTTGCAAAACAAAATCGTTAATAAACAAGTAAGAGCGCTATTGGCTGTGCCAAATCTTATATACACTTCAGGACGTGTAGGCATGTAATAGGAAGTGTATGTGTGTATGTATGTCCTAAAGTCAGTTTAAGTCTTAGAAAACTTGATTTTTATGATAGAAATTTTGGTCCGTACAGGTTTTTCACAATTAGTCAAATTTTTTCAAACATGTCTATAGTTTATCCAAAAACGGCAAAATATTAATCTTTTTTGTGCAAAAAAAATAGTGGTCGTCTTTTTTTGCTTATATCTCAGCCGTTTATTGATAAGTATCGCCAGTTTTCAATACCGATTTTTACGAAAACATTTCCAAAAGTTTGATACCAGACCTATGGGAGCTACGAAAACTTGATATCAACCAACACAAGTACAGATAAATAGACGGACATAGCTAAATCAGACAGACGGACATGGCTAAATATATCTACTTTATGGGGTCGCAAACGAATATTTTAGAAATTACAAACGGAATGACAAACCTATGTGTATATGTATAATGTTGCCACATGTGTGAAGGGTATACAAAATTTGTTATTAATTGTTTGTGTGATTTTACAGTTAGAAAAACATATACATAAATACATTTCGCCAGCTTATTACGACCAAAAGATTTACGCAAATATTTCTCTAAATGAGTTTTTGGTGCATTTTTGCCATTTTGTGATCTATACCAATCTATATGTGATCTATATCTACTTATATCACATCACGCAAAGAAAAAACATAAATGGATATGGTCACGGTTATATGATCACAGACAATTTTAAAA
>NDXZ01017742.1:0-18123 GCA_003055125.1 Paykullia maculata
TCCAATTTAATGCCAACTAAAGCAACAAAATACAAAAAAGGAAAAAAAAATTAAATGTTTAAAACATGCATTTTTTTGGCATTTATTTTGCGATGTTTAATATTAGTTTTTATAGACACATCACACAAAAAAATATATTCCAACATACATACATACATATGTATATGTATAAATGATTGGTATATTAATTTCGTCTTTTCGTTTTTAACACATTAAAGTATTAGTTTAGGACCCCAAAATCATATACATATGTACATACATACATACTTATGTATGTATATTTTTAAATTTCAGACAATTTTTTATGTCCGTCCGCCAGTTTGACTGTGTCTGCTAAAGTCATGCATCAGAATTAAAAATATCTATGTATATAGGTCTTATCAATATGTTTGTTGCACCTAAACGGTAGCACGAAGGATAATCAAATTTTGAATAAAAAATCTGTAAAAGTTGTTGCTACACAGTGTTTTCTTTGGTTTATTTAAAATTTAAAACCTCATAAAACGAAAGGATATGCCTGTGTGCTGCTTAAATTTCGCATAAACAAAACATGACCAATACAATATAACTAATAGAAGGCTAGTGTGACACGCCCACTTTTACGTCTACATATTTTTAAGGTTAAATATTTAATTTATGGTTAAATCTGTACATCTAGTATAGAACTTTATCTTTCTATATTAATAAAATTGAAGCTATCGGTGAAAATTATGTGAGTGGCACACCCACTTCTACGCCTACCTTCCATACAAGGAGTATAACTTCATTTGTATATTTTTCCCAAATGTCAACTGTTTTTAAATTAGTATGGCAATTTATGGTTCTCTATTCAATTTAAGTTAATGGGCAGAAAATAAGTATTAAAAGCCTAATTTAACTCCCACTTCTCATATACATAAATAAGGCCTTTTTTCTTAATTAAAAATATTTCATACATATATTCATTTAATGTATATGCAATGTTGGTGGTGGGTATACAAAATTCGGCACACCCGAATATAGTGCTTTTGTTTGTTTTTAGCATTTTATTTTTTAGAGACAAGTTAAGTCGAAAAGATTAACTTTAAATAAATTATACTTTAACGAAAAACAGAGATTAATATCAAAGTGTAAATTATTATGAACATGTTTCAAACAATAATTTTGTATGTAGTAATATTTGTAGATAGTCTACATGCAACATACAGCACGTAAGTTATAAATACATACACAGTCACTTAAGCTAAAACAAACAGCCATCTACTATATTCTTTCAACCAGCCAACACGAATGCTTCTTGCATGCACAGTTATTTGTTGTTTGTTTGTTGTTGTTAGCCTGACAAACGGAAATGACAGCTTTAATTGATTACTAGTATGTAGTTGTAGTAGTCATTTCTTTTTGTAGCGTCATATGTGCATAAGTGTTGTGCATGTTGTGTTGTGCATTTTAGCCAATTTCCGACAGCCTACACTTACTTATATTATGGGAATAAAATCAGCCAAGTAGAAAAATGCGAAAAGAACATGTTTTTGTTTGATCTAAATGTATGATTTTCCAAAGTTGCATTTCAGTTCTTTCAAGTGTTGACTTGCACCGCAGAGAAGACAACATAAACATTTACCGTAAATTAAACTTTTGTTACGTTAAAGATTTTCCAAAGCAACATTGACATGGCATCTAAATCATATCATACGCCTTAGAGTTTCAGCAAGAGGTAAGAAGTAGGTTGTTGAGTATTTTAATTAAAATAATTTTAACAGGAAAAAATGTTTATGCAATTATGTGGAAAGTTTCTTTGTGGTATCCGTACGTATTTGCAGCACAGTTTTAGAAAACAGAATTTGTGCTTTGTAATACTTTAATGAAAATAGGCAAAAGGAAAGCATAACTCTACTTGCCCTTAATTACAAAAATAATACTTTGAATTGCAATCATTTATTGATAAAACTTTAGACAGATGCTTTGTGCTTATCAGCAGCTAAAAATAAAGTTTGTGAAATTTGATATCATGTTGTGCGTTATCTTGTGAAGAATAAAGAAAATATCAGGGTAACCACATAGAACGAATGGACCAATTTTTGTTGTTTTTTTTTCTAGTGGCTTTAAAATATTCGTAAAATGCAAATAGTTTGTCAATAAGACGAACAGTTAAAAGTATTAAACATTTGATTTCTTTCTAGGTTTGCAAACATCCTTACTTTTAAGAAAACGAACAGCTACATATATGTTTCCATGTAAAATCAGAAAACTTAGTAGATGATATAATAAAAACAATATCAATAAATAATACTTGATAAATTTGATAGAGGAAATAGTGCTCTTAGAGATAATATAGTTTTCTTTATATTATTACGCATACCAATGTTGTTTTTTAAGAACATCTGGCAAAACATCATAAGCCCTTTTTAAAAATAAGCTAATTCTTTTTTACCGCTTACTGTGAACAGGCCGTTTTAAAGGCTTCACAAAAGTCCATAGACATAAAAGGTGGGCCAANNTTTTAATTTGTTTTTTTTTTTTTTGATTTTAAAATACACAAAATGAAAATATATTTTTACACTAAGTATCGCAAATAATGTCACTTATATGACACCCGTTTTCAGCTTCGCAATGCTGAGCTCTGAAGATTCTGGGCTTCTGAAAATCCAACAGCCATTCTTCAACGCCAATTCCACCCCATTAGATTTATAATATGATGTGGCATTACAGCTCATAATATCATTGGGCCTTAGTTCTTCAAAAATGAAGATAGAAGTGTTGTAGTCGTAAATGGAGAGCGGTATCGGTTTATGATAGAACATCTTTTACGTCCTGTTCTTGAAAACAGACCTGATATGCTTTTTAAGCAGGATGGAGTCACTGCCCACACTTCCCGAGACACAATTGCACTTTTAAGACAAATTTCTGGAGAGCGAATAGTGACTTTTGGCCCCCTCCTCTATTAGCTTTAGTGCAGGGTTTCAGGGTCGTGCGGCCAAATAGAAGAAGAAGAATTAACAAAAACATTTAGTTTGGTTTGATCATTCATATGAGTAGGTTGTGTAGTCGCTTTTTTACTAGACAAGAAAATGTTTAACATTGAATGGGAGAATGCTTTTTTATTTGCCGAAAATTACTTCGGTAAAGCTGAGCGCTTAGTATGCCAACGCAAGGTGATCCGTTATTTTAAATGTTTATCAAAATAAATGTTGTCCATATGCGACAAAATTTTATAAACTTTATTTTTTACTCGTAACGCAAGTAGTAAGGCTTAAACATTAAGCATTTTTGTTATTCTTTCTTTAACGTAACTTGTTTAACTTTTAATACCAGAAAACAAGAAATAACCATTCTTCATCACGTAGTTCTATTATTTACAAATATTAAAAACCAAATTTTCAAATTAAAAATATATTCAGTTATTTTATTATTGAAAATTTCTGAAGTTCGTCAATTTATTATTTTTATTTGCGATATTAATGACTCTATTTTTATTATGAATTGCTGAACTGCAACAACCATTTTAAGTACACTTGTAAGACTAGTGGTAAAAAACGATACAAACATTTTTTTCAGTGGAATAAAAGAAAAACAATTACGCTCAAAAACAAAAAAAAACTTTGAGAAGCATAAATTGTGAATGTATGTGCTTGGACATCCCTGCTTTAGTGTCAAAGATTATGTACTTATTAGATTATCGTCCGGCTAAAGCAGTAACTTATTGGAATATGCCTTAACTTGAGTGCCAAATTCAAATTTGAAAAAGCATTTCTGAGTTTGATATCAGATCATAATATGAAAATACTATGGCCACTGTAATCATAACCATGATTGTAACAAACAAATTTGCATAATATATAGTTTTACGTCAAGGCTAATATCATATACTATATATGGCTGCAAGTATAAATTAGATGTTTGCCCCAACAATTAAGACGATTAAGGCAAATCAGACACATTTTTCTTTTAGAAAATATTTTTTGTTATAGAACATCGTTATACAAATATGCAAGAGCAACATTTTTCTGTTTATCCACAAATAAGTAAAAAAAATAAATAGTTGAGTGATTTATTAATACATACATGTGTATAGTTCAGTAATATAAACAATTGCAGGGACCATATTTAATCATATTGAAATAGTTTGCAAAAATGTTTTGAAAAAAGCTAACCTTCTTAGAACAGTATTATACTTAAGTGCCCATTTGTAACTCTAAATTAATTATATAGTCTTAAAAATCATAAAGGAAGAACATCTACTATTTTAAGGTCCTTAGAAGTTGTACAGATCCGTAATGCAACCGAAAAATATGGCCCATAAATAGCTAAAACATATGCAAAAACCTCAAATGCCCCTCTTTAAACTAAATAATGTTGTTTAGAAAAGTTACAGTTGCCAGACACATTAGCTAAAAAGTGGAAGTTAAATAATAAATTAATACTAAAAGTTCCGCTTACAAAGTAGTCAGTTTATGGCCAATAAAACATGAACCAGCAAATAATTTTGTTACCAAGAACATTTTTTTAAAGCCATTTTTTTATTTTATATTTCCATTAATAATAAAAATCGCTACAAATTCTTTATGTACAAAATAGTTTGGTATTAAATATTATTGCTACTAGTCTTTATAAATATAAATCTAATCTTAGCAGAGTTGTGCTGGGTAAATTGTATTCACATAAATAGAAAGTATTGTTTTAGTTAAATGTAGGCCTTAGAGTGGCCTCAAGTTAATTAGCATAAAAGTCGTTAACTAGAAATAAACACCTTTAAATAGCCAGTTTAAAGATAAACGTTATTAACTACTGCAACTGCCGTCTACTGTCGGATGTTGCTTTTAATATTAATTGGCTAACATATGCGACATTGGTTTATTTGGTCGTTTAATCTATCTTAATGTTAATAGAATTAATTATATAATAATTATCAATACAAATAATCAAAATGAAATAATTTATGGACACATTAAAAAAAAACGAATTTTATTACTACTTCTTTATTTTTTATAGATTCCAAACAATAACAATAAAAGGCAATAGAAACTCATAATAAGACAACAATCATAAGAAATCTACATATTGTGACAATAATTAATTAAATAAAACACATTAACAAAAGTAGAAAATAAAAGACAATAAAACACAATATACATATGTAAATGAACATTCAACACATTTCGGGTCTATTTTATGACTACTGCGATACACTAAACAACAAAAACAGCAACAAATATTATGTCTTAGAAAACTAACTATATACAAATATGTATGTATGTATGAATGTAGTTATAAACATAAAAACATAAAAGAGGAGGAAACAATAATAAACTGTATGCACCCTTCACTTGAGTGACAAAACGGAAGCTGCTGCTAATTACAGGACTTTTTTGTGGCTTTGCCCGGATACAACAATTCAATTGTCTTATTAATAGTTGCATTATTTTTGTATCTTAATTTAAATATAAAACTATATTTAAATAATTAAGATAAACAGATCTAAAAATCTGATCTTTATATCTACGAGGTTTTGACACTATTTTGGTGGATGCTACTCGTAGATAGTTGGAGTAAACAGATTTTTATCGAAGTTAGGAGAGGAAAGAGGGCGTAGTAGATCACTGCCTAGAAAATGACAAGATTTTTTTTATACATATATGTCTAATCCATTGTATCAATAAAAAAGAAACCTGATTAAGCAATTAGTTTTAAATTATTGTTTAATCGGTATTAGGTTGAGAAATTTTTAATGGATTATTTTGACACAA
Organism: Paykullia maculata; assembly: GCA_003055125.1. Taxonomy (NCBI): domain Eukaryota; kingdom Metazoa; phylum Arthropoda; class Insecta; order Diptera; family Rhinophoridae; genus Paykullia; species Paykullia maculata. The sequence goes on from NDXZ01017742.1 coordinate 5,727, forward strand.
CCAAATCAACAGCTCATTCTATATTAGTCGCAAGATTAATCAATAAATTTAATATACCTACTTTCACTATCTCATACATACATGCATACAAATATATGTAGTTCCAAATAATAATTTTACTTAACAAAAAGATACGATTTCCAAACTAGACTCATAAAAATCATAAAAAAGAAAAAATAATAATAAAACAATAACTTAAATCCAAACAGACACTACTACTGCTACTAAAGTATGTTCATACATATATGTATGTATGTATGCATGCACATATATACACATATACATACATATAAGAAATGTTTAATAAAAGCCTATCAAATAGACGATGAGTTGTATAATATGGCGCCACTAAATTATAAGTAATTTTCCATAAAATTAACGCACTAATTTATATCTACAAATTTATATGTATGGATGTATGTATGTATCTATGTATGCAATAAGTGAAAGCAGTCAATCCTAGGATAAGAGTTTTTATTTAGTTTTAACGGTATCGTATGTTTTATCAATGTTAAAGATTTTATGTCAATTCCCTTCAAATCCCACTCGATTATGGTCAATATGTATGTACATATGTACATACATATATGCATATGTTTGTATGTATTTTTTAAAACTATACTTTATGTGAGAAATTTTCCATTTCAGAAATTTTATAGTCATCTCACACCTGCAATATGATTAGGCAATTTTTTATATTGTACAATAATAATATCGCGTGTTTGTACGTCATTTAAGAAGGTGATGATGGTACAATACATTCGAAAAAAAAATCAAAACAGTTTTGATTTTTATTGTTCACACAAGTGCAAAATCGTTTTTTTATGTTTTTGGCAACATTGTTTCATATTGTTTCATAGTGTTGGAAAAAACGTCAATAAAATTAACAATAATATATTCATTAATACATATTTTGTGGTGTATGGGTGGGTGGGTCGTTGCGTTTGCTTATTATTTTAGCATTTAATACAATTAAGATTTATTTTGAAGGTATTAAAAATAACGTGGTTGGTTAGATTTTGCCTTTTGTTTCATGTATTTATGTAATATTAAACCAAACTTAGTTTTGTATTTGTTTGTTCAATCTTTTAATTTTTATATAGTAACAGTTGTTTGAATTCTTTCTTTGTGCACTGTATGTCTCTTATTGTATATCTGCTTAATATAATATTTGTTATGTAAAATGTGATTAAACAGTTTAAATTTTAGACGATTCTTGCTCCATAAATAAATACTAATACACATAATTGTATATAAGTAATTTCTATAATAAAATTGCATATGGTTTTGTACATCAATGTGTACTTCGTACTTAGTTAATTGACCAAATCTGTAATAGTTTTTGCTTTTATTTTTAATTTGAAAAGTTATTGCAAGTTTTAAAGCTGATGAAGCTTTAAATTCTAAAAAAAAATATAAAGAATTAAATTTTAACCAAACAAATGTTTTTATTCTAAAGATTAATACTTTTCTTGACGAAACGCATTCTGGTCGTCAAATTTTGAGCCACTTTTTGAGCTTTGATGGCCGTATGTCACGAATAACACAAGCAATGTTGGCCTCTAAGGCGTCAATTGTTTTTGGTTTATCAGCATAAACCAGTAACTTCACGTGGCATCACAGAAGATAATCGAGGGGTGTCAAATCGCACGACCTTGGAGGCCAATTGACAGGTCCATGGTTGCGATCGTCATCTTGTTGAAACCGCGTATTTTCATATTTTCAAGCAAACAATCATTGATCGTGGAGCAGTAACGATTTCCGTTGATCGTAATGGGAGATTCGGCTTCATTTTTGAAGAAATGCAAAATGCCACCAGCGTGTGGTTTACCCCTGACCTAACGGTGCATTTTTCTGCATGTAATATGGTCTGGAGGATCTGTTTTGGACTGGTTTCACTCTATATGCGTCAATTTTGCTTATTAACAAACCCGTTTGCTCAAAATGAGCCTCATCACTGAGAAGTTACTAATTAATGACTGAATTTTAAAGTAAACCTGCATAGTTTGATAGCGTTGTTTAAGCATCAATCTACTTATGATGATTTGCCAGAGTATACTGATCATAAATGTAATCAATTGAGCGCAGTGTGACAGTTCGTTTCACATCCAACCAAATATGGAAAATTTCAATTTTGAAATGGCATTGAACCCCAACAAAAAAAGTAGTTTTTTCAAGAAAACGATACTTTTTTTATAAAACTATACAAAACAAATGATAATTTATTAATAATTTATTTTTTTATTCTTAAACAAAATTTTGAGGCGCCTGATGTATTTATATTATAAGTATGTATTAGGGATGGGTAAATGAAAAAAAAATTACGATATTTTTTCTATCGATATTAATGTCGATTTGAAAATATCGATATTTCTATATTTTGCGTAAATTCATAAAATACAGGAAAAACGAACTTTATAGAACAAAAATTAATTTTTTATTGATGTTTTACGGTTAACATAGAAACAATTAATAAAGAAATCTATATTCGTGCTTAAACTACAAAGTAACGTTCTGTAAAAATTTAATTGAACCAGTAATTATCAGATACTGACATAAGGAGCACCCTCTGTTTGATGCGTTGACCTATCAAACGGCTTCTACTATTGGGTGCAGTCAGGCTTACCGCTAAGCAACTCTTTCCGAAGACACTAAGGAAGCCTGACAAACTTAATATCCAACGGTGACTTTAAAAAGAACGCAACGCTGAATACACCCTAACTATGAAACTAAATAAAAATTACATTTTTAATTTTCACACTTGGGAGTTAGGGGTGTGAATAAAATCTTGTTGTTATAGACTTGCAAATACCTTAAATGGGAGCAAATAAAACGCGCCGTAACTGTCAATACAAGCATTATAACATTCTATTCGATAAAGACTGTGACGAGAAGATTTTTTTACAAATTTATAACATAAAATACAAACCCGTTGTTAAAAATTATATATCGATATATTGCATAGTTAAATATCGGCGAAATATTTCGATTGGTTTTTAAAAAAATATTGATATATAGATATATCGGTATATTTTGCCAGATCCTAGTATGTATGTACATATGTAGTATGTATGTATGTAAAACCACATACAAGACAATGTATTAGAAGATGGGCATCAACAATTTGTACAACAACAAACTTATATGTACGAATTAACTGTCATTTAAGCAATTTTGTCAATGCTTACCTAAAAAGTGCAAGAACCTGAAATTTCTAAGCAAGGAAGGAAGTAAAAGTAAAAAGTACTTAAAATACCGAATTTTTCATTCTTGCAGTTAACCCTTTTGTATGTCCTATTGGGCTTAAACAAAAACCCCCTTTATGTGCATATGTATGTATATCTGCCACTAGTAAATAAAATTTCTTATTCAAATTTTTTAAAACTAACTTTAATTTTAACCTTGTAGTAACTTACTGCCATTTTTTTTTGCCAATTGTACACATTTTTAAAACTAAAAGTCTCTGAATAGTAAATATATTTATACCAAGTTTTTATTACTAATGGCTCCCTATCTAGCAACCTGCAAGACATAACAAGAATGTTTTAAGGTCGAGCTTAACTTTATAGTTGTTTTTATTTTGGTGTAAGATTGCAGTCAACTGTTTAGTAAACAAATCTTGCTCCACACTGTTGAAGTACATACGTATATGTATGTATAAGTATTATTTAGTAAAACAAATTCTAATCATTAATTAGGTTTTTAACGAAGTATGTATATTCGCATTTTATCTTTAATCAATTGTTGTTGTTGTCAGTGGTTCTTATTTGATTGCATGATTATGGCATGATTTTACCTGTTTTATTATTGTCTTCACTGGTACTGTTTTGTTTATGAAAAACCTGTTCACCCATATTCAAAATAATTAATCACTTGGAAGCGGCAGCACCGCCTGACACAATGACATATACTTTATACATACATTTTTATAAAAAGATTTCTAATTAGATTTTTTTCTTGACTTTTATTTTGATTTCGTATTCTTAACTTATTTGTAGGTATACAGAAAAAATAAAATTTTATTTTAATTACTTAAATTGAATAAATAAAACAAAAAAGTTTCAAAAATGCAACTCCCACCAAAATTATTATATCAATTACTTGGATTTTTAATAAATCTTTATTTTCTAAATATGTTAATCAAATCAATTTCAAATAAATGTTAGAGAAACGAAACAAAAAATTTAAAAATAACTGGTTAAATAAGTTAATTAGAGAAATGAAAAATGGATTTCTTACTTTCACTTAATTAAAAGGTATGATCAAAAACTCTTGAACAAATTTAATTATGTAATTAACTCAAGGTCATTAGTTAACTAATGGCAATGGTTTAGCTAATAATATTTTATTCACAGCTCTTAGTTTGCCATTAGTTAAGGTACCAAAAGCCTGTATTAGTTTAACAATAGTTATCATTTGACTTTACAAATAGTTGACTAAAGACTGTAACTTTTGGCCTGAATGTTTTAAAACATTTTTGAATATATTAGTTTATTAATATAATTTTCCTGTTCTATTATAAAATCTATTTTCAAGTGTTTTTTTTTGGCTTTTATTCCAGAATGAAATTGAATGTTCAAATTTATGTTTACAATATAAACACAAATGTTAAAACTTAAATAACGTGAACATTTTATAATACTAATATGTATTTAGAAGCCATAACATAACATAAGAAGGCATTTTCTTTTTTGAAAAAAATGTTGCCTTGCCATAGGGCAAGCCTTCTTTGTGTTCCTTTCTGAAATAAGGCAGAAGAATAGAAGAAATTTTTAAATGTTTTTTGGATTTGGATCTCATTCAATTGATTTGAATTCTTGCTTATACATACAAGATTTTTGCATATTTTCAAGAAATAATTTTAAAGTCTACTGATGATCTGGTACAAGCACTAGTGAAATGCAGCATATAGACAGCTTGAAACTAACAACAAACCATAAAAATCCATTTTTGTTAGTTAAATCGAAAACAGTTACCAAGAACTTTGTTCATATCCTGTTTATTGAATCAAAAAGAGCGCTTTAAATAAAAATGTTACATGTGTGTTGTTTTTTTGTTACAATAAAAAAACACAAAGTTTTCAATTAAAACTCTTGTTTGAAGCCTAAAAGCAGCAATTTTAATTATTAATTAACATATGTTTTTATAAACACACACATGTTGGTATTATTTATGGAGTGAAAATTTTAAAGATAAATACAAACTTAATTTACCAAATCAAATCCCGTGAAAACTTCAGAGCTTTTGTATCTTGTGTATTAACGGTATTTAAATTTCATATTTAATTTCTACTTTAACACCCTTTATTTAAAAAAACAGTTTTTAAATTTATAAAAGGTAAAAATTTTGTTTCAGAAACCTGTTTTATATACCTATAGTTAATTTAGAAGTCATTTATGGATAAGACCGTTAGTTTCTTTGTTATATTTATCTAAGTGTTATCTATATAGAACAGAGTTCTCAGTCAGACTCTCAGCCCCCCAAGTAGAGGATTTTGATTTTTGATTGGGGACAAGATTTTCTTAAAAATTCCCAGGTAAAAACGCTTGTTTAGCTGCGGATTTCTGGGCATAATATATTATTACAAATCGTTTTTAAGTTTTTTTTATGTCTGTCTCAAACTAATGTTTTGAAAAATCTTATGCTGCAGCTTAATATTACAGCCAAAATCCTGTTTCATTTGAAAAATAAAATAGCCCGTGTTAAATGCTGGTAATTCAGAAAACGTATATGTGACAGCGCACAGAGAAAGGGACCTAAGGGTAAAAAAAACAATTTTCACTTTTTTTTTTTTGATGTGGGCAACATCTGAGCATCGAATGAGACCGATCCCATGCCCCAAAGTGTTCCCTCCCAGAGATATGCGCGTTTTATAAAAGTGAAGTCGACGATTCTAAATTTATTTTTTTCCTTATGAACAATTTAAAAAAATAGACAAATCACTTAAATCGACAGTTCTTGCGAATTGGTTCCTTAGAACTTGACGGTACCGGTCCTTTATTTTTTTTCGATTTCTTCTTAACGTCTGCTGCCACTTCTTGAGGATTACCCACTTCCTCCGAATCCTCCTCTTCGTTTCCATTTCGTTATGTGAAAAATTGTACTAACAAAGTGATATTCACGATTTAAAAGAATTATAAATGAGTATTTATTATAACTCACAATTAATAATTTCAGAAAATACAGCTGGATTCGAAAAAACGCGAGCAAAATTGATATCAAACTCATGGAAACAGCGCGCTAGGTAGAAAACAGTAAAAACCAACTACACAAAACAAGAGGTAGGGACGACCTACGCGCGTTTTCAAGGTTGACCAACACGTTCCTGACGTCATGAGATGTGTCGCTTTCAAATGAGACCAATATCAACACGCTCAGTGATGGTACACCAAAGATACACATATTTAAATCTTTAAAATGGCTCTCCTGAACAAAACCTGTTTTTACCCTTAGGTCCCTATCTATTTTTCGCGTCATATATGAAGAACAGTGGAGAAAATGACATTTGTGCAATGACGAGACATATTTGGTAATAAATGTGGGTACAAATTTCAGTCTTTTTTAGTAAAAAATTTTTTCCTACCAAGATGCTGGTGCTTTTAAAACCCTTTCAATGTCCTGCTGAACTTGTTTTGAATATGCTTTCTGTAGCAACGAGTAATGATTGTGTTAAATGAGTTTTTTCTCTAATGAATACAACCAAAACTCGCAACATAATGCAATACGAATTATTAGAAGATCTTTTCAGAACAAATACGTACTTTAAAAATAATGCAGTTTGATGTGACAAATTTTTATCATCTTTTCAAATGGTAAAACTTTTTAATACATATACAAGAAAATCAGTTTTTACATCTTAACATAGAAGAAATATTTATTAAAAAATGTTTTTACAAATTTATTCTATTACGTTAAGTTTCAATTCCTGTTTAAAAAGTTATGCTTCGGAAACAACTTTAATAAAAAGTTTAAAGTAAAAGAAGAGCCAAAAGCAAAACGAATTTAAATCGGTGAAACGATTTCCCTTCTAAATAAAGATTACATGTTTTTTGTTCAATATTTCTTGCGTATAGGCTCTGATTTAGAGATCTAAAATGATATATTTTAAGAAACTGCTAAATCTATTTATTTTGCACATCACTTTTGTAAGGTTATATCTTTAAAAGGCAACAGAGGAGGCAGTAGGCATGCACTGGTTATATTTACTGCTTCCAAATTAAGATTTAATTGCTGGGTGTGAGCTTACTTGTCAAACCCAAATTGTTTTAACTATCCTTTTTTGTAGAAGGGTTCCAGAAAAGTTGCTTAAACTCGACACTGCTCATATCTTATTAAATATGTCTTGCACCAAAAAAATTTCGCAATTTTCTGTTTGCGAATTTTTAATTTTTAAAAGTTGTCAAATAAGAGGCGAAACAACGTCGAAACCACAATAAATTGTCAAATTTGGCAGCTGCACACACACACACACACAAATATTCACATTCAAACACAATTTTTTCTTATACTTTTGCACAGTTAACATTTTCTAATGGTTATGAAAAAACTTTAAAATTAAATTAAAAAAATATGTTCAACTCAAATGCGTACAAAAAGTGATTCGATTCAGATTTATACATATACAAAGGGCTCCAAAAAAGTACCAAAATATCATTTCTGCCGCTCATTATCATTTTTTGAGTAGAATTCAATGCTTTTTAATTCTTATTTGGTTTAGAAGATATAAGGTTACCAATTTTTCCCTTTTTTACCCCCTAAATATTTGAATTTCCAAAAATCCCTTCCTAGTAGATCAATACAACGGAAGAGAAACCCACAGTTCGAATTTTAAGTCTGTAGCTCTATCCGTTTGGGCTGGCCGTCAGGTTTTTTACGTACCGTCGGAAAGGTTAATTTGTATAGTTTCTTAGTATAAGTTTTATTTTCAAGATTTTAGAAACACTCGCACACAAATAGGAAAAAATTCAAAATAGTGCATATGATAAAAATTGAAAAATCCTTGTTTGAGGTACAAACATTTTTTTTATAGATATTCCACTCGCATCCCACTAAGCGACCACGAAGGTCTCAAAGAAAATGCTCTAAGCTTTCTTTTGAGCAAAACAAAAAGGGCCCTTTTCGAAAAAAAAAATTTAAAAAAAATTTTATTTTGCGCAAAAATTCAATAAAATTTTTTTTATTTTGAAAAAAAAAATTTTTTTTGGTAAGATTGAAAAATTGCTATCTAAACTACTTTGGACAAATTTTGCTAAGAGCAATAGGTAGTAAGTTACATGGATGAGAAAAACTAGTTGGCCAAAAGGTCAAATTTTGACCCCTTCTAACTCAGAGAGTTCTTAATGACCCATATATTTGCAAACCCGTATACTCAAAAACAAAAAATTAAGGAGAAACTTCCATAATCTTGCTTTAAATTTATTTATCTGTTTGTTTTCTAAAGAGCTGAATAGAATTTGAAAGTTAATAAAAACTGTGTATGTTGAATAAGAACTGCAAAATTAAAATATCTATCAAAATTAAAATATCAAGATACTATGAAAGCGAGGTTAATGATATTAAACTTTTACGAGTCTAAGCATTATTTTAATTTAAACGCATAGGTTAAATATTACAATGTTAAATAGAATAAAAAAGTTACTCAAGCGCACGTATTAAATAATGTGTATAGTTCCTGAGACTTTCTTACAGCTTTCTATTCACGAAAGGCACCCAAAACATACAGGTTTTCAAAACTTTTTTTATATACAAATGTACATAAATACATATGTATATATACACACATATGTATAGATTTAATTGTAAATATTAAAAGAGATGTTAATTTCTGTGTGTTTTTAACTAACATTTATAACCAATAAAAGTGTAAATTTATTGATTAATGTTTTAACCAAATTTTTATTTAAACAATTGCACTGTTAATTAAATTTAAAAAAAAAAACCTAAATAATAAAATCACTTAATTATTTATTTTCAATTTAATACTAAATCAAACAATATCTTTAATCAAAAATGTTATACAACAACTTTTTCAATGTATCATACATAAATGAATGCAATTTATTGAAAATAAAACAAAAGATACAAAAGACTAATACATAGTACTAGTATTGTGTGCTTTTTTCTTTTTTTTTTGTCTCTAGACATAAATTAAAAAACACCCAAGAAATATTTTGCCCATTTATCAATTTGTTTTGATTTTGTTTATTTGAAATGTTAAATGTTTGTTGTCTGCTCTTGGTAATTGTTTTATATGCTAATTTAATTCAATACTTGAATTTGTTATACGTGTTTATTTTTTGGCGTGTGTTTTTCAAGCTTTAAAACTTTTTAGGCAAGACGATTGATCAATAAATCTTTATTTATCATTAAATATTCATGCATATATGCAGTCACAGAAGAAAAGGTTTTAATAAATATATACATACATACATACGTATGTATGAAAACATTAAAAAAATTTAAAGAAAAAATAATATATTTATATAAAATAGTAACGTGACTGATTGACTGATTGATTCATCATCGCACAGCCCAAACGCATAAAGCTAAAGACATGTACTTTGAGCTCTCGTATAGATCCACTAAGAAGGAAGTTTTGGAAATTCAAATATTTAGGGTAAAAAAGGGAAAAATCGGTAGTCTTATATCTGCTAAACTTAACAAGATACATACAAATTTTGAGAAGCATTGTATTCTACTTAAAAAATAACTGGATGTTTAAAAATTATATTTTGGACTTTTTTGGGGCCATAATTTGGACATAATTTAAACTACTTTCATTGCGTCTCTTAAAAATAAGAATACGTTTTCGGTAGCTCTTGAAATAAAAACGGGAAAAAGTGTTAATTAGGCAAAAACTGGTTCGAGTCGAATTAAATTTTATGTGGTAGAAAAAGGGAAAACTTTGAGTAACCAGTTTGGTAGAGCGAAGCAGACCGGGCTTATGCTAGTAACAATATAAAACAATAGAAACAAACTTTGTACATAAAGAAAACTGTTAAAATTTATTCGGTTTATTTTAATTAAATGCAAATTATTTTTATATTAAGTTTTAAATTATTGGCTGTTACTCTCATATAAAAATTAATAAAAAGTAAAAGCTATACTCAAGTTTTTTATACCCATCACATATTATAAGTGCGCAAAAAGAAGACTATTTTTGGATCAGAAAGTCATCAACGGGCTAAGCCCTAATATAATATATCCCGAGATAAAAACATTTTATATCTTTCTAGGTAAAGATGTATATAACCTTACAATATGCCACTAAATAATTCAAATTATATTATTAGGCAACTCGCAATCGAACTTTCCTACTACATATTATTGCATTTAAACAAAATATAAGAAATTTATGTACAGAAAAACGTATATTCGCATAAAAACATTTTTAAAGTAAAAATTATATTTTCAAAGTGTGCGTTAAGCAAATAGCAAAAATTAATCAAGGAAATTATTATGTTTTTATTATGTGTAATTTATTTAAACATAAAGTTGTATATAACAAGCTCATTTAATGTATGATAAAATTAGATTTATCTGTTCGTTAATCAAGTACAATGCATTATACTATATATGAACATATTTAACACAATTTTTCAACACTTTAGTTACAATGGTGGTAATCAAACTGGTATGATAAGGAAAAGCGATTAGAACATTTTTCAAGGCTAATCAGTAAAATACTACAGCCGGCAAAACCAGCTTTTTATCCATTTCCGTGCATATATATATATAATATGTAAAATTTTAACGGTTTTTACATTTGTCGAAAATAATTTGTTTATATATTACTAAGGAAGGTTAAGCCAATGATAGACCCTTGTTTACTAAATTTTTTTTTCACAATTTCTGTTTAAAAAAGACTTATGTGCTTGTAATTACATCTTGATAAGAAAATCTATTCGAATTATTATGTGGTTAAATGTGATAATCGAGAAAAGATCTTACTATATGGAAGCTTTGGCAAGTAAGCCGAGAACTACTACTAAGTATATGTGAAAAATTTAATATAGACAGAGTAGTATTTGAGGCCTTTATAATCGTTACGCATTTGCATTGTATTAGAGTTAGGTGAAATCTTAAGCCGATCATCAGCATTTTTAATAGGTTTCGTGAGTATGCAAAAAAAAAATAAGTCAAATTTTTGTCTAATTATCCTAAAAAATAGACAGCCAGACGGTATATATTATGTTGGGTGTTGGACTTTTACTTTTGGTTAAAAGTCCGTTATATAAAGATGGTGGATGAAGAGCAGCAAGTGAGTCGTAAAACCTTTGTGCTTGTTATTCTGATTCATATTTTGTAAGATTAGGTTTATCTTTATTTTGTAGTATATAAATTACATTTAATGCTTAAAAAAGTATATTATATTGATATTTACTTTTTATAAAACCACCAACAAGATGACATATAATACAGAAATGAGGCTTCGCGCATTAACTACTCGTGTTTGTGATAAGATAAAAAGTGATTAACGCATGAGTAGTAAGTGATCGTAATAAAAAAAAATAAAAAATAAATAAAAAAATATGGGCGTGTTTCGTGCTTTACATTTACTAAAAATTTCAAGTTTAGAAATTTTACAAATATTTCGTAAGCCTTAATTATTTTAATTAAGAAAAAATTAAATATTATTCAAGCAATAATTCTTTTAAATAATTTTTTAATTAGTTGTTAAACAAGTTTTACCTTTAACTCTAATTTCACGTCCTTTCGTTTTGAGCGCTATCGCGTTTTGTTCGTCGCAATACTATTTCCTGTCGCGCCGATTTGACCAATTTTTACTACCAAATATATCAGTTGTAAGGTAAATATTCCAGTCAAATTACAGACCCCATGACCCTTTGTTAGAGTTCTATCATGTGTCCATCATTTAATACGATGGACACAGCTAGAACTTCTTAAATTCATATAATAATTTGTCAAATATTAAATTAACATCCCAATGGATTACAAACAATCTTATGGCAATTATATGCATATAAGATATCTTTATAATAATATATATGTACATATGTATGTATTAATGTTGTTATAATAATAAAAAATAAACTATCGTTAATTTTACTTTCTACAATTGAATGTTTTTCTATTCATATCTTTCTACACGTGTAAAAAAAAGCGATTAAGACAACCTAAAAAAAAAAGAAGTAAGAGCGTTATATTCGGCTATACCGAATCTTATATACCCTTCACTACGTTCTCTGTGTGTAAATTGGTACATTTTTCAAAATACACAAACATTTTTTTTCCGATATAATCAATTTTGTGTTAAAAAACAAAAAAAAACAACAAAATTTTTTTGCTTATATCTCGAAAAAAAAATTTTTTTGCTTATATCTCGAAAAAAAAATTTATTTTGCTTAAAAATCGAAAATTTTTTTCTTTAAAATTC
>NDXZ01017745.1:0-22675 GCA_003055125.1 Paykullia maculata
ATGGTTATAATTGAGGTAAAAAACTAAATAAAAACAAACGAAAATGCTGTGCCGAAACTTAAAAATCCTCCACCATTATGTATGGTATTTACAAAATACAGTAAACTGTCGAAAACGTGAATAACAAAAAACATGAACATTTAGGAAAAATTGATATTGGATATTTTAAAACGTGCTCTTAAATGTAAATAACATACTTTTTTATGAATATTTTTGTCGCTACTACTTTTTAAGATTTTAATATGTGTGTCGGTTTGTCATATTTAATTCTTTTTATTTTTTCTGGTAAAAATCCAAAATTATTTAGTTTACATTTTCGTGTATTCACTGCAATTTCATTCTTAGCTCAAAATATTAGTTGTTAACATTTAATTAATAAGGAAAAGAAAATTGACGTAAAACAAAATTTCTGCTGATATAGAGTTTATTTTAGAATAAAAATCTCTTAGGGGACTGCTACACGTTTTAAAAATATTGTAATACTGAATCACAGTCAATTTCTTCAGTCAGTTTTTTCAAAAAAGAATTAGTTTTGAATATTTCCATAAATAGGAAAAAAATTATTTAAAACAAATTTAAATTCTTTGACCTCTTAAAAATGACCTGGGGGCAAATTACGGCATTCGATATCGTTCGAAAATAAAAAATTCTAATTGGAATTCCAATACCAAATGTAAAGAAAACTCGATCGATCGAACAAAATTTCACTTGATATCGAATGCCGTAATTTGCCCCCTGGCAAATTTAAGGAAAATATAGTTTTTGGGAAATTCTCGACAATAAAAGCAAATTTATATTATTTAAGCTTATTTAGGCTTAAATTAAATTCTCTGCATTTAAAAAAAATATCCCTACTGAATTTTGTGAAGACCGATCTATAATAATTTTTAACTCCTTATAAGGCCTACTACCAAAAATTGCCTTAACACTAACAAACATTGGGCAAACATTTCTCTTTTAAAGCATTATGAGATTAGGATCGCATTTAGCAATTCAACATGCGCTCAAGTCTTAAGTTTTTAGAAAAAGAGAGAGAGAGACAGAAAGAGGAACAAATGAAAAGAGCAACAGTCTTGCCTGTACTGGAAATATTTTCGTTTTTTTTTGCTGAACGGTACATCTTCTTCATTCGTAGAAACACATATAACATTGAAGAAAATGAAGCCAGAATTGCTAAAACATAATTTTTCTGTGTTAGCGTAAGAGCAAATTGAAAACGAAATTAAGAAAAACTGTTTTCGCCCCTTAAAGATACATCATAAAATGATTCGTCCTTTTTCTTATTATTTTATTTTATAATGTTGCATTTTACGGTATAATATAGTCGATCTTAACCAACTTTTACTATCTTACTTGTTCCATATTTCATGTTTGATAATTTGAATACAAACCTTCACCTTTATTTCTATGACAAATATTTTATTATCTTGTGTCTTTTACTTTAAAAAAATTCTGTTTAAAAAGGTTAATAAACTTACAATAAGATATTATTTTTAGAAATTTAAGAGTTTTTTTAAACATTTTTTTTTGCATATCGAAATTAGACGTAATTAGTTTAAAAAAATTTAAAATGCAATTTGAACTGTTTTAAAAATATATCAACCCGAGATTTGATATATAGATGAAAAATTAAATTTCTAAAGACAGTTTAATGCAATGAAATTATTCTTTTTATTTAAAAGTTTTGCTTATTTTTGTTGTTTGTAATTCGTTTGCATTTGCATATTTTTAATAAGACATTCAAATTATAAAAAAAATATTAAATATAATCAACAACTGTGTAAATTTTAACATGTAACTGCATTATTACAACTTTTTTAAACACAATTATAAATTGAGAAAATATTACAATAGAATATAGCTGTAGGTGTCTTTAACTGTCCGTCAGACTGTCATTATTTTCTGTGTGTGTGTGTGTGTGTATGCATTAAAAAGGAATTTAATACAAAACAACTGTGTCAATATTAAGAAAACAAATTCAATTCTTTCATTTCTAGAATAACAAAAATAAATATATTTTAAATAAATATTTCAATACTCTATGTAGTAATGAATGGGTGAGTATACAAAAGCAAAAAAAAATTTAAGGTCATTTACAACACGCTGAGAATAAATAAAGTTCATTTACATTTTAGAAATACCATAATTTATGCTGCATAGAATTTAAGATGCACTATGTGGAAATTACAGTAGTCGGTAAAAGTGCACTGGTAACGGCAACATGCGAAATATCAGCTGTTTAGTCTTCTTAAGCGGCAACCATAAGTTTAATTGAGTTAAACTTTGCTGTGTGTTGTAAAACATATGTAAGCAAAATTTTTAAAATATAAAGGACTCCCCAGCCGTAATGCTATATTCACGTAACTTTTGCGTAAGTTAACCAAACGCTTAAAGGCCAACTTAGCAAAAAACAGTTGGTTTTTAACGAGATTAGGATAAGTCTGCCAAACTGAAAATTTTATTAATAATAATTATTAAAATATTAATAATATTATTGATAACTTCTTTAACAAAAATTCTTAAACAACATGACCGCTTACATAACGACTGACAATATAAACATGACCTTATGAAAAATTTTTTGTAACTGAAGAAGACCTAAAAATATTTTAGCTTAAATTTTGTAAAAATAATTTTTTAAACAATTTATTAGAAAAAGCATAAAAAGTTTTATGGAGAAAAATTTTCCAAAAATGTTCTAAAATTAAATTTTTCAGGTATAAAAAACAATTAAAAACAAATTAACCCAAAAAAAAATGAAGAAACATTTCCATATTTTTTTTTTAAATTTCTCTAAATAAAACAAAAAAAAAAAAAAAAAATTGTTAAGAAAAAATTTAATTTATTAGAAATGTATAATCTAGTAGAGAAATTTCTAAAAATAGACAACTTTAGAAAAATTCTTTTTGAAAGAGTAAGAATAATTTTATGATTAATAGTAAATTTTATAAAAAAAGAAAATTTATCAAAAATAATACAATTAACATTTTTAAAAATTTCCTAGTAAAAATAATATATGAAAAATGTTCTATAAAAGAAAAATGTTAAAAATTTTTTTACACTTTAATTTATTAAAAATGTTCATAAAATCATTTTTTATTAACAAAACATTTTTCATAAAGTATTATATATATTATACATATATAATATATTATATTATATACATATGTATATATGTATTCATATCTCCATGTTACATAAGTATTTTTTTATATGCCAACAGTATCACCCTTCTTTTATTATGATAGAAAGGAAAATCTTTATAGCAATAACACGAACAAAAAATTTAATAAAATAAACAACATTTTAATATATTTACTGCACTTGATCTACAATAAAAATGAAAGAGAAAATAGGAAAAAACAACAACAAATTTATTTCCACCATAAATAAACGTATAAATTGAAAGTGCATGAAATAAACACCAAATCAACGAAACATCAAAGTTAGTGCAGTCGATAAACATACATACACACATCTATTTCTAAGCAGAGTGTTAGAAAAATAAAGCACGTTTTGCCATTAGGAAAATTCACACACAAACATACACACCAACAAACGTTTGTTTAACATAGACAGCAACAACAAATAACATTTGTTTACATTTATTAAGGTCTTTAAACAGTATTGCCATCTTGAAAATTTTAGAAAGCAGCAAAAGCGAATTGATAGAATAAAAGAACAAACAATTAATTTAAAATATTTGAAATAAAACTTCTTTAATAATTTTTCAATATATGATTTCGTTTAAAATAATTATAATAATAGAAATAAAGGCCCTGACTGACGATCAGACTTAGTCGTTCGATGTGTCAAAAATTGTATGTGTGTTCATCATATGTGTGACAGATTTTTTGGCAAGTATGTCCGATTTGATAATCTTTTGGAAATTTTCATAAAATAGTAGTTTCTGTGCAGCAGACAAAAGCAGCTTAACAAAAAAATTACAAGTCATATATTTATATTGCATAGAAACGTACAAATAAATTTGGGACCGAGAATATTTGTAAAGATGAGTTTTTTGTATGACAGTGTGGCATCCAATCACACATTTTGTTGCAATTTTGTAGGACCGAACTCTATACAATTTTTATTTGACATAATCGCACGACTTTGTAGGATAGTCAGTCAGGGCCTTAAGTAAGTAACTAAAGAAGAATAAAAAATAGTTTAAACGAAACGAAAAGCAAAATAGTGCCTTTTTGTTGGTCAATTAATCAAATTTTAAATTTTTCAATAAAAAAAATTAACAGAATAAAATCTTAATGTTTTCAAAACTTTAAAATTGTTTTATTATCACTTTTGTCTATCTGGCCATACGAAGTTTTAAATTTATTTATATGTACATATGTTAGAGTAAAATGAAAACTTTTTATATATATGTTTAACAATGACTTTTAAAACATATGTAAAGAAATCGTTGAAAAAAAACTAATTAGTTTTAAAAGATTTTGTATAACTGAATACCAAAAAAAGCCCTAAAAGCACTAAAAAGTAAAAAAAACAGAGTTGACATCGCTGGCAAGAAAATACAATGTGCCGGTATAAAGAGAAAGGGTTGCCAAAGTAGAGTAAAAAACTCTCCTTTCCAATAATTTCTTGTAGGCTTAAATTTTTTGAAAATTTCACAAAAAAGAAAATTAAATAAACATTTTGAATTATTACGTAATTTTTCTATTTTTTAGATTTGGCTATAGGTTCTAAATTTTTTCTTATTAATTAAGTAATTAATATGTTTATGAGATAATTGAAAGAACATTGTGAAAAAGTAAGTTTGCCGACACTAGCCGAGTGGAATGCATATTCGAAACCAGCTACGGTTTCATCGTCAGCACTCTTTGATCGGTATTTTAGTGTTGGATGTAAATATCATCTATTTAACTCACAGTTTATTGGGAAATAGGGTATGGCGATTGTATGTCGCCTATATTCATATTTTCCTATCACTTTATTTTGAATTATTGCTTTAAGACTTGTCAATAAATTCTCATATATGTATAGTTTGCAATAAGTTATCTGTTTGTAAAAAATACGGAGTCAGATTTCTTCTTAAGAAAAGAATAACTAAATAACATTTTTATTTAAAAAATAAATTTAGTAAATTTTTTTATTTATAAAGAATTTTCAACAAATCCATTATCTATATCATTTGTTTCTTTAGTTTTTTTCTTAAATAAATTTTCAATAGATTTTATCTGCACACAATTGTCCCTTAATTCCCCGTTAAACGCAAATTAAAAATTAATTTGCTATTTTAAGAAAAATTTATAGTTTTTGGAATATTTAAAACGATTTATTTATTTAAAGAAGTTTTTTTTAAAAGTTTTCTTTTTTTAGAGGTTCTTTTGGTTAATTCGTTTTTTATAGAAACTAAAAAAAATCTCTATAAAATATTTTGTTTTAAAGCCTCTTTGATATTGCCTGCTTTTAAAATGAATTTTCCTTTCTTGTAAACCTATATATTTTTCTACAGAAAAATAATTTCTAAATTTTTTTGACGATTTCTATAGGTATAACAAAATTTATAAACTGTCTACTTATTGAAAGTTTTTGGAAAGTTTTCTATGTACAAGAGGCTAAAGTATATTTTATTTTATTTGTTATTAAATTCTTTTATTCTTCCATAACTTTTTGGGAGATTTTTCTTATATATTTTTTAAATTGTTGAAAATTTTTTTATTTATAGAAAATTTCGATAATATTTTTTTTTGTAAAAAAATTACATATTTAAAACTCGTATTTATGTATATCAAGCTAAGAACGAATAATTTTCTTGTAAAAATATTACTTTTTTTAATGTAAAAGCAGCAACACTGTTCAAAGAAATGTTGTCATTGTTTATGTTGTCGTTGCTTTATTCAGTTGTTGTTTATTAGAGTTGTTCCCCTCGCATGTTTTGTAAAGAAGTGTTAGAATTAACACCATATTTTCTTCATGACTTCATCATTAATAATTTGAAATATAAATATTTGATAAATGATTGAGTGAACACAAGTTCATAAATGAGCATTAATAAATTATTCAGTTATAAGCAGATGGAAAAATTAAATAAAAACGAATGTTTAAATGGAAAAATAAAATAAAGTATTTTAAATTTGTTTAAAGAAAGTGAACTTTGTTTAAATTATTTATTATTATTGTAATTTTTTTTGCCTGTTAATAGAAAACTTTTAAAATAATATACATTTTGAATACAAAGTTTATTAAAGCTCTTTATTTAAATAAAAACTATAAAACTTACAATATACTAACTTTAACAGAAGTCGTTTTTCAATAGAGTGTTATCGCAATGTTCTATATATCAATTTTGTAGCACTATTGAAGATATTTTTATTTGGGCAAAATGTTGGTTTAAAACAATTTTGACAAACATTTTTATAGAGACTATTTTTAAGGATTTTTTTGGGGAAAGTTTTATGTTATTTTCTGGTTGTAGCAAGTTGTTGTTGATAAAAGTGTTAATCAATTTGTTTGACAATTTGTCTCACATCTTATGTTCTTATGTTCAACTCAACAATTAGGTGTTACAATTTCCTTTTTTGACAAACGATGACAGTTCCCCAAGGCTTTTTCCCATTAAAAAAAACTATCTAATAACATTAACATATGAATGTATATTTTTTTTAGATTTTAAATCAAGGATTTCTTTTAGTTTTTAAAGAAACGAACAAGAAATATTAAATAAAAAAACATCTTTTTTTGTTACCCAATTTTTTGTAACACAAAATTAATTAACAACAAAAAAAACTCTTATTTTAGTTTGTAAAGTTCTCCTAAACTATTATGCCCGAAGCGAATGCAACGAAACGAAATGATGAAATCGCCACGATGTCTACGCGCGCTAATTACGAGACAACGACAAGCAAGTTGCCCGTGTACAAGTGGAACAGGTGAAATTTTTTGCCAAAAAAAAAAAAAAAACTCAGCAGCCAACTAATATTAATTGTTGTTTATGTTATTTGTTTTGGAAATAAAACAAAACTAAATTACATTAAGCTAAATTCAACAGACTATTAAAATTAAACGCATGATTAATTCTAACATCTAGAAAGCACGTTTGTTGTGTATAAACACACACACCCATGCTCTCACCGAAACATATAGAAAAGTATGTGTAAGCATGAAGTGTTTGTGTGTGAAAATTGTTTATCCTAAACGCCTCTATCCCACTAATATATTTGTTAAATGTTTGTTTTTTTTTGTTGTTCTGATTTTTGTTTAAGCAATGATTTATTTTTGATTTGGAGAGAAATAAAAACAAACGCCAGCAATAAATCACAGCATATGTTAAGGCTGCTAAATTTACACTGAAATCTTAATAAACAAGTACAGCACAGTGAATTTCTGCTAAATAAATACGCTTTAAAAAATTTTTTTATATGCTATTAAAGCTTTATTTGTTTTTGTTTAATGTTACATTTAAGATTTTTAATTTCATTTTTGTTTTTATTATTAATTTTACAGATCAAACTCCATTAATGTCACTTATATACCATTACTCGAACGCCGCAACAATGTCTTACGAACAAACGATGATGTTCTCATCGATTATGTTAACGAGCTGTGTCAAAACGATGCCTGCAGCTTAAAATCTTCAAGTGGCTCCAATTTGTGTTGTTGTTCGCAGAGAACCACAGTCTCCTCGTCTTGTTGGCACTTAAAACGGAAACAAATTATACGACAAAGTTCACATGCATCAGGTTAGTTGAAATAAATGTAGTTTCTTAGAATATTTTTTTGTTGTTGTTAAGTTTTAAAATTGGTCAATTTTTTTTTTATTTAGTTATTGTTTTTGTTTTTATTTTAACACATTTTATATAAAAAATTAAATTAAAAGTTAAGCGAAAAAAGTAAGGTTGTTATTGAATAAGTTAAGGGATAACATTAAAATTTATGCCGTTTTAATTGCAAGTCACATTAGTGCATCCTTTAGCAAATATAGATAATAGATTAGCAAAATATAAACAGGGTGGACAATTTTTTTTTAGCACTTTGCGCAAATGACATCCACAGCTTTGTTGGCAGCTACGCATCATTTTTAATTTTCCATGACCGTTTTATAAAAATTTTGCTAAATTTTTTTTAAGGCAGCCTTAGATTTCTGAGCTCATTGGCAAAGATCTGTGACCTAAAAAAATTGTTAAAAGAAAAATCTACAGGTATTAAATCACATGACCTTCAGGAAATTCTGAGCACAGAAACCAGATAGTAGACGATGAAATAAAATCTTAGGGTTATATAATAATTGCATTGTTCCACGGGCTATTAAAACCACATCCATATTTTCCAAATTTAACAGAAAGAACTTTGCAATTATCATCAGTTTAACCCTAACTGTACTGACAACATTTTTGTACGTATACTCCTGTACGTTAATTTTTCTGTTTGAATATCAATACAGTGGCTTGCATTGTAGTTTGGGGATTCCCAGATTGGTATAATAAAGTAAAATACAAATTTTTTGTGTGTGTACTTTGTTAATTACTTCTAAGTAAAATAAAAAACATATTTGAATCTTACCTTTACTTTAACTTATATACGAGTACCCAGGCACCCTCATCAGGAGGATAAGGACTATATGACTTTCGGTTGCTCCATAGCTAAGCCAAACAAATTAGGAAAGCTTAAAATAAAAAAAAAATCCTTAGAAAATTATTTACTTGAAGAAACTTGCGGAACCCCAGCTTTGTATCTTTTGTTGTTTAAGAGATATTTGACTTTAAAGTTTGCTCGGTTACTGTGGAGCGAGGGTTAGGGTTAAACATAATGCCACAGGTCATATTTCATGTGAATTCTAAAAGCCTCAAAAGTTTCGAATTTGACGTTTAACAAAGTGCTCAAGGTGAAATTGTGCTTCTTTGATTTGAATGGTTTTGCTGGAAAAATCATTAGGCAGCTTTTAATGTTTAATAATCCTAGATGGTTATTTGCCTTCAACCGTAATAAGAGACGCAAATTAGATCAGATGCAGTAAAAAGAGATTTTTGGAATTCTTTTTACTGAATTGATACTCCTCGACTTGTGCTATTGCAATGCACTGCCTGTTTTTGGAAGATTTTTGAGGATTTACTAATGTGGATCAATAACAAAATTTTTTTTACCGTCCATAAAGTTAAATCAATACCTAACAGTACGATTTTATAGCTAGCAATTCTGTCGCTTATTGCTCTCTTAGTCAGTACCTTACACCTATCAAACTGTTTTTTCTTTAATTGTTGCCACTATTTGTAGCAAAAATAGTAAACAATTTGAATATTGCTTGAATTTTAAGACACCCCAAATATCGATAAGGATCTTCGCTGCCGTTCTAATTGGCCGCCAAATATAAGTAGTGAAATTTCCATAACTTTACAAGCAAACGATTTAAACAAGTCGATAATTAATAATATATTAACTATGCTTTGTTTCTCCATAATGACTATATTTAACTTGCATACAATATTCAAAGCCCTAAGCCATCCCGCTCTATCAAAAATATGAAGACAAATCATCAAAGTAATAAATTGGATTTCTCTTTACCTTTTGATCATTTCTATATTGAAAAAACAAATTTCTTAAACAAAAATTGTTTTATGAATTTAAATTTGAGATCTAAAAAAAACATAATCATATGTTTCATAAAAAAGCAGTTAAATAAATAAATAATTTCCTAAACATTATCGCTCCATAATAAATGAATGCGATTATTAAGAAGTCATTTGTAAAACTGCTTTTATGCTTAAAATTTCCAATAATACGATATTATCTCTGTTTCCCAATATCGACCATAATTCTGTTAAATAAAAAAACAGTTCAATTAAGAAACATAAACTATTTAAGATTTGGAAAAGGTGAAAAATATTTTTAAATAAAAAAAATAAGTTGTTCACCCGAAAACACTGCCACTGAATTAGTTGTGGGCACAAAAATAATTAAACAATCACTTTAGTGAAAAAAAAGAACATAAAAATAAAAATAATTCAATACAAAATGTTGTCTTATTAAATATAGGTCATAATTTAAATATAAACTTAAACTCTTTATGGGTGTTTTCGTTCTGTTTCTTCGTTGCCTTCTATAGATGTGTTTTGGTGGTTCTATTTATTTTATTTAGGAATACACACACACACGCGCACACATATATAATTAAAAAAAAAAGTATAATAAAAACAATTTTTTTTTTGTAAGCTTAGCAAAAATTTATTTTAAAAATACATTTTATTTTTTTCTTTCAAATATTTTTTAAATCTTTTTTCTTGTATTTTTGGTTTCTTTTTGTTTTCTTTCTATAAATGATGGCTGTTTCTCTTTTTCTTAATTTGTCCAACATTTGCTGTATGTGACTGAAATGGGAAAAAATAATGCTGAAAATAAAATATTTATTTCTGTTGTGCATTTTAATGGCTCTGGTGGCTGTTGCTGCTGCTGGTGATGATGATGCATTTTTCTATTGTGTGTCTGTGTCTACGATGCGTTTTTATGTCTTTCGTTTTCTAAATAAAAATTCTTAAGCTAAAAATAAACCGGACATAAGTTTGACAGATATAACAACACACTCGACTACAAAAAAATCTATATCTTTGCCGGCTACACCAAATCTAAGTCAAATGCGAAGACCTGTTAGATCGAGCTATAAGAAATTCAACGAACATTTAGCAACATATACAACAGCTGAAGTCAACGTACACATGCCTTTAACGTATGAGCAATTTCGTAAGAGACAACAATTCCATAACAATAACAACAGCACAACAACAGCAAGGAAATCAACATCACCAACACCATCATCAACTTCACCCACAACTACTATAGCAACGCCTACACCATTAGTCACATCATTATCTTCAGCACTACCACCATCTAAGAAACTCAACACATCAACAAGATCCATGTTGTTAAAGCAATGTACAAGGGAACGTAATGAGGAGACAACTCCATTATACAATCTACCACCTGACAACTCTGCCGCCAATACTCAGCAATTTTCCAATAGCAATAACAATACTAACAACAATGCCACAATATGTTCAACTATTAATAATAATAATAACAACAACAACAATAATAAAATATCTACAAAACAGGGATGTTTTCTACAGGCCTGCTCATACGAAAATGAAAACGGAGAGCAACTAAACACACCTCATAATGTTCGTTCTGGAGGTGAAGGTGGATTCTTACGTTGTCGACACTGTTGTGAGAGCATAATAGTTGAACGTCATCATCCATCGAATGGCACAAGAGCAACAACTGCAAATGGCCAAAATACAAATCATTCGAAATCCACCTCACTTGGCTCGGATTATTATCGGTGTTCAGATTCGGAAACAGTCTCTGAATTGTCGTCGTATCGTTTTGTTACGGATGAAGATATTGGCATAGTGAACAATAGCAATTGTACGTCGCAGACTTTGCAGAATGAAAACGAAAATCGAATCGAACGGTTTACGAAATGCGTGAGTGCTAATGATGATGATGTTAACGGAAATAATGACGACAACGATTTAAAAGAAAACACAATAAACGAAACGAATAATTTTAAAAATAAAACTGAATTTATACAACAACAAAAACGCGATCGGTATTATAGTGATTTAGATCATAATAAAACGTCACACGCGCCTAATGCCCAAACGCCTACAAACTGTTGTTATACAGTTGATAAAACCACTAGGGATCAGTTTATATCGTCCAACAATAATTATCATAATAATAATAATAATAAAAACTACAACAACAATATCACGGAACGCGTAAAAATACCCGTGATTAACGAAAATGTTCGCGAAAGTCTAATATTAAATGATTGTGCGCTGTCCTCGTCATTGCCGCGTAATTACGGTAGTAATTTTGAAACGTGTTCCTTTGCCCGTCAAGTCTACATAAGAAATTCTTTGCGTTCACAGAAAAAAGCACCTCCAGTTCCGCCTAAACCCACAACGGATACGGTCGAGCAATCAACATCTTATGATCCGCAAAAGTTTTATCGTAAATTGCAAAAGTTTGAAAATCAAACTACACTTATACAACAATCTTTGCCGCGTGATATACCTAATGTTCGAACAGCGGAAAGATCTTTAACTCCCGAGAGATGTGAATTATTAAATTGTTTTCCCTCCTATCGTAATCGGAATCAAGAGCAAAAGTGTTTAGAAAATACAAATAACAGTGCAATTTTAGAAAACGCAAAACAAAGTGAAAAGTTAGCGGAATCAGTAAATTGTACGCCGCCTTCTAATAGAAACGTTGCTCATGCCTTGCAAAGTAATGGCCATTTAAATCATTGCAACAACAATAATAATTTAACTACGACCTGTAAGATCGTAAGTGAATTTCAAACTCTCAAAAGAACTTTACGTTACGATAATCATGGCAGATTGATATCTAACTTTTTAACCCAACTGCCGGTCACAAACTATAGACGCGCTTCTTTAGATAATGATTATGTGCAAAAGTGTCCTCCTAGTCCCTGCTTTAGTCTAAAACTAACGCCCACATTAACGCGTAAATTTCAATACTCACCCAAACACACCATTACAAAAGAGATAAACGAGGAAACCGAAGAAGAAATTGAGGAAATTAATCCTCAAAATGTGTCAAAAGAATCCGTACGTGAAACTAATAACAATATAAGTGATACATCACCACCTTCTCTATTAAACTCACCCACATCACCGGCGTTGGCCTTACGCTCTTTGCTGCCGCAAAAGAAATCCTATTCCACACCTCTTGTTTTACATCACGAACGTCTCTCCAGTCCCGTCTGGTTGAGCACAGAAACTATAGAATCTCAAACTTCTTCATCACAAAAATGTCTTGATGAGCTACAATCGAATTGTAGTGATCAGACCACAATTTTTCATTTTGAACACGATAATTCTACGCCTTCTTCACCCTCATCCCTAGTTTATGGGAGTGGTCATTTCGGCAATAGCTGCAGCCAAAACGGTGGCAACATATTTAGGGGACCTTTGTTAGTGAAACGTTTGCCAGCCATACAATCGTTTGGTTACATTCCAACGCAATCCAGCTCCTTGGGTAGTGCTAATGTGCGAGAGGACTTTGAAAAAGAGGTGAGTTTTAAATTTATAAGTTAAATTTGTTTTTTTTTTTTTTTGAAGAGAAGGCTCTATCCAGTCTTTTGAAGCTATTTGGCATTAAAGTGAAAAATATTATCGAATTTATAAATAAGTAAAAAGGCGATTTTAGGGTTACTTTATCACTTACAAAGTAATTGAAAATTATTGTAAGTTTTTGGTTTAGAAAATTATTAGAAATCAATATTTTGTTAAACAGCATAATTAATGTAGGCAACTTCAGCCCACTATAGCTGCGGCTAAGCTAATACTTTTTTATTAATTTAATAGTAACCTAAAAGTTCAATTCCATCTCCTTAGATGTTCTTAGTTTCATGTTAATCCAAATGTTAGTTTAAAAGTTGTATTTGTTATAATTTGTTTATATTTAAAACTAAATACTTTTAAAAACGTCGATGTTTAATCGCACACAGGCAAGTATTGTGTTTGCGTATAAACAAAAGTGGGTAGTAGTTGTCTGTCTGTCAAAGATTTTCATGTCCATAACAATTGTATGAAGCATGCCAAAATAGCGATCGAAAAATCCAAAATTGTTAGCACGTGAAGAAGGTTTTGTTATACCTTTTAAGCTATTTTCACTTCGTATCTTGCGATAAACTCATTATTTTTTCTATATAATTATATTTTGTTTAAAGTTAACATTACTGTTCATGACTCAACTTTAACGCTCTTATTTGGGAAGATTACTTCAGCGTCAACAATAGCCGCCAGTCAAAACGCAACGCTCAACGCTTTTATTTAGGTTGGTCTGTTTGTTATTAAATTTCTTAATGTTTGCGGTAAAGATTGTTGTTTTAAAATATTGGCTCATATTTTGGCACATAAGTTTGCTTTTAGTTAGCCAATTAGGTTATATCCGGCTGTACCTTTAAAATTTGGTAAATTTTATTTGATTTCGTTTGAGGTTTGAAAGTTACATGATAAAGATTAAAAATTTAAATTTTTTAAAGATTCTTTTACATTTGGCTCTGTAACTTTACTAAACTTCCCGGAGAAGTTGTAAAATGTTTGGGTAAATTTTTACTGAATCGGCCTAAAATCTGATCGTGCAAATGTTTCCCACAGAAGGATGAACGGACGGACATACAAGTGGACATAGCTGAGTCGCCATAGAATTAATATTTACTTTGTAAGCCTTCAGATAAATATTTCTTGGTGTTACATACGGAATGAAAATCTTATACATACATTCATTTGTAAAAACTCTCTATTCAGCAGATGTTCGTGGGGAGTAAAAACATGTTCATTGAAGTCCCAATCTGTTGTTGTTGGTTCTTTGTGATATTACAAGAGCCGTCATTTTTTTTTTGTTGATTTCTATATTAATATTAGGTGGAACATGCCTAAACACAACATTTTTACCTGTGTTATTTTTAATATAATCCCAAAATGTATCAGGGCTGGAAAAACTAACACTAAAGTAGTTGTTTTTAACATGTAACATAAGTTGATTATTCCACAAGTTGTTAATTAAACAATTAAATTTCTTGATAATTTTTTGCTTAATTTTATTATTGTTTTTAAAATCGCATATTTAATTCGTAATTTTATATATATAAAATTGATCTGCAATAATTTCATTTTGCAGTAAAATTTATTTTATCAAGATTTTAAAATAATAAAAATTTTAATGCACAGCCATAAATTTGTATATTCAAAGTCATTTATTTAGTAATTTAATAAGAACAAGAAATACTCAGAAATTAAAATGGAATGTGATGAGCAAAAACGAACGTCTAAAAACATTTCCATTTGCCATTTAGTGGAAAATGTAAATCAATTTTATTATTTTTCTGCATTAACGCCAACAAAAATATTAATGTTGATATTAATATTTAAAGTTAATATTTAAAATGTATTTAATTTTGCTCATTGAAAAATAATTAAAAGTTGTTGTGTTGTTGTTATTGTTGCATTGTTTTTTTTTGTTTATATCTAAATGCACAATATTTTGAAATTTTTGACGAACAGTGAACTCAGAATAATGCGAACACTATATTAGTTGAGCATTACTGGATGTTAAAACATTTAGGTTTTCATTATCTAGTCTAGAAGATGAGCAAAGTTAGGAAGCACTCTAACACAAAGTGTGTATAAATTTATCTTTTTAAGGGGGAGTATTTGTAAACAGTTAGTGTTATTAATCTTTAGTAAAGATATCTAAAAAAAAAACGATAAAATCTGGTAGAAGAAAAAAACTTAAGCGAAAAATTTATTTTGCTCTAACATATATTTCTTTTAGTTTAAAGAAATAACAAATATAAAATTAGATTTTGTTTTAATTTTTGACACTTTTAAAAACAAACAATTTGTAAATGTGAAAACTACAGGTTTTAATTAGTTAACGTTGTCGTCAGCTTACTGTATTTCTAATTGATACTGTTTTAGTTTGTTTTTTTTTTTGTAAATTTTAGCAGCAATTTTTTTTAATACAAATAAACGATAAAACAGATGAATATGAATATGGTTTTGATTTTTTGCACATTTCTAATAAAATATTTTTAATAAAGTGCGGAAACTTATCTCTAATATTTTATAAAAAAAAAAATAAATACTAAGAAGATGGACTGAAGTGAAAATGAACTGAAACAAAGTAATGAAATTTTATTTAATAATAAATTTATTTTAATAAATAATAGACTAAAAATTTTATTTCGTTTAAATGTGTGTGAGTTAATTTTAATATATGTATATGACTTTGTATTGTATATTAATGGATAAGGGATCAGACTACTATTGATGCGGTTTGGTAGCTTTAGAATTTTTTAACAAAACTAAGAAATATTTAATTAAAATATATTTCGGTTTGTTGAGTTTTGTATACTCCTTACAATATATGAAATGCTTTGTTATATGGTGTAAATGAAATGTAATGCTTCATTTTTTCTCAGCTACTTCAAGCATGTGAACTTACAACAGGGATGGTAAATTCAGGTCCCTTGTACTATCGCAATATTAAGTAACTTTTCAAAGGACGGCCACAAGTTTTAACATTTTTTTTTCTTAACTACTACAACGATATCATCTAAGTGATAATTTAAGTGTGAGTGAGAGTGTTGGCATCTTAAGCTAAGTTGAAAGTGAAGTGTTTCCTAAACTAGGTACCAATTCCCATTTAAGTACAAAAAGTTTTTACTTGCCAATTTTTAAATTTAATTGTATGAAACTTTAGAAGGAATTTAATTGATATTTCATTTTGAAAGGTGCTGAATGAAATAATGAAGGTTTTTAAGTAAAACCCTAAAAAGCTGGTTTTATTATTATTTTTTCTTATAAATGTAAAATTTATACATTTTTAAACATTGTAAATGGTTGAACCATTATTAGAACTTTTAGAGAAATTTCAAAATAATTTTTGATCGTGTTACAAATGTAATAAAAATCCATTATATGCATTTTTTTGGGTGCAGCGCTATTCAAGTCAAAACATAAATTCCCATTTCAAAAATTGCCAAAAAGATAAACTAATTGTATTCAAGTAGTTTTGTGTGAAATAAATAAAGGAAAACAAGAAAAATAAAAACAAAATCTAAAGCACAAACGTAACAATAATAAACAATTGAAATATTAAAAATTTGAAATAAAATAAATATAAATATAAAATATATGTTGTTGTTGTTTTTAGGTAATGAAAGCAAATTTTAATAATTAAACGCTAAAGTAAATATTACTTACGTACAAACAAATATAAGAAATGTATTTAAAATGATTATTATAACAAACATATGTATGTATGTATTTATATATACGTAGCTAATGTATGACTAATGGGAAAATTACATACAAATAATTACATATAAATAAATATGTACATAAATATGTTAAAACACATTTTTTATAAGATTGTTTAGAAATTGTTTGGAAAAAATCAACAAGTCGTTAGCAATCAATTATTTAAATGAACAAATATTTAGAAAAAAAACGAAAAAAAAGCCAGGTGAATGAGCCAAAAACAATTTTAGCAATTTTTTTACCCTTCAGTTATAATTAGTTTCCTTTTCAAAGTTAAAGTCCTGCTGGGCGGCTGTTTGCATTTTATTTCCCATAGAGGTCATAACTTCTAATACGAATGTACTTATAAATAATAATTGTTTTTATTTTTGTAATAAAACCCTTCTTTAATAAAAATATATTTTTTGTTAAGAGTTTCCTTAAATAGAATTATTATTTTTTGTATTTGAGTGAATTTTGTATTTTTTCTTTGTAAATTAGAAACAAAGAAATTAATCATAAATTTTCTCTTAAAGAAAAATAAAACAAAAATTTTTGTAAATATGTACCTTTAAAAAAGCAAAATTAAAGAGAATTAATTATTTAAAAAAAAATTGATATAATAAAGTATGAACTAAAAATGTTAATAAATAAATTTCCTAAGTCCAAGCGATTTTAAAAAAAATTGTCTTTAAAGAAAATATTGATTTATAAGATATATTGTATTTGCCAAACACTTTTCTTTCGTACACTATTTATCACTAATTTTTTTTTTAATATTTTAGTAAAAAAAAAAAAATGGGAAATGGATTTTTTTTATTCAAAACTGGTTTAATTTTAAATTTATTCAAATTATTTACAAATTAAAAAAAAAAAATGTTAGCTAAAGCAAACAAGTTAGAGCGCTATATTTGGCTGCGCCAAATCTTATATACCCTTTAACAGTGTATGTATGTATATAAATACATATGTATTTAAAGTGTATGAAATGTATTTGAAGACTGAATTTATTTTATGGTATACATATTTGTCTATTTAGTTTTTTCGTCCGTATCTTTGCTGACTCTGGGCCAATTAGTAAATTTTGTTTTAAATTTCCCAAAGGGATGTCTTACACATAAATATAATTAATTTTTGTGTAAAAAAATGTTTTTTTGCTTATAGTTACCTCATTAAATATCGGATTTTGGTGGTTTTTAATAGGAAGAATTGCGGGAAAATTTTTAATAGTTTGAAACCAGTAACTGGTCCGTAGGACATCGGAGGGCTGAGAAAAGTTGATTTTAACAGTTGGACATGACTAAATCGACTACCTTGTCTATAAGCATTCAGAATATATACTTTATGGGGTCGCAAATGAATATTGTAGAAATTACAAACGGAATGACAAACTGTTATATATCCTTGTCACCTATGGTGAGGGGCATACAAATTTAATTAAACTTGGCCCACACGAGTCTCATATAAGTTCAAAGATTTTTCCCTTTATAAAAAAGTTTCTAAAGGCCCAACTCAAATTGCAAATAAACTTGAAAAGTAGTTCAAAAGTTATATTTATTTTAATTTGTTTGTATTTAGCAAAGAAATCTATATCTAATACCAGCAGTTTGTTGTTGTTGTAAGTGAACATTGGGGTGGTACAATTTTTGAGAGGTTAACTTTTTATTTTATTTTAACACATAACTTTCCTTGTGATTCCTTATGATTTTTTGATTTTTTTCAAAGTTGTTTCAGTCCATGCTTAATATATGGGTTGAATTTTTTTTACTGAACTATTTTTAATAGTTTAACTAAAAGACAAGAATTAATATTTTGTTTTATACACTCTAAAACACTTTTGTTAAAAATTTGGCAACACTTTACTAAATATTATCGACCTAAAATTAGACAATTCTTTTTTTAAATATTTTATTGATTTTTGAACAAAATCTGTTTAATTTGTTCTTCCTTGCAGTTATTATGTTTAATTGTTCCTTAAACAAAAATGCATAAAATACACGTGATTATAATTTTTATTAGAAGAATTAAAAAATATGTTTTAAATTAAGGAAAATAGGGCTATCAAACCTAAAAATTTGTTTACCAACTATGGACATTTTTGGAGATTCTTCTGCCACATCATCTCTTACCCCACCAGGCTTTCTACCTAACAGTTTGTTAATTTTAAAAACATACATATTATAGAATCTTTAAGCCTTAGGTTTAGTTTTAACACAACATACTTTGTAAATCGGCTTTAACATATGTGAAGTGTTCTTTAGTGTTCTGCTGAGGGCGTAAAAGCTTTTCTTGACAACGTCAACGTCCAGCTCTACAAACTTTACACACTAATACTTTTACAATTAAACAGCAATGTTTTCACAAAAGAGAAACAATTATTTGTTATGAATTCCTTTAAACACTAGAAATTTGAATGACAGACAAAAAATATGACGCACTTCAAATGAAATGTATACATTTTTCTGTTTGTTCTTATTTTCTGCTGCAATTAGACAAATCTGCTTATTTCTTAACATTTTGATATTATTTAGAAATATGTGGCTACTTTACTCTTTTAACTCTTTTAGCAGTAAATTTGTATTTTTGCATCAAATTGGACAATTTATGTTTTTTTGTTACAAATAACGACAAAATCGATTTAGTTGTAGACAACAAGAATTTTTCAATAAGAATTTAGCCAAAATTTTATCCTAAATTTAAACCAATATTTAAGAGTGAAATTCTATGTGAATTCAAATGATGTTTGGCCCAAATACATTCGGGCAAATGAAAACTTAGTGGCCAAGTTCTGTTAAATTCCTTAAAAAAGTTTAAAATCTGTTTAAAACAGTTATTAAAACTGAAAAATCTGAAAAATTATTTATTAATTTTATTATTGTTTATAAGCTCTGATAAATATTTCCATCTTTTTTTCGATGAATTCTTAATTAATAGGAAGTTTTTAATAAAATTTTTATGGGTACAAAAATGTTTTCCATTTATAAAAAAACTCTCTACTTTTTTACTGTTTTCTACAGTATTTTAGAAAATCTCTGATTTGCTTAAAATTTGCAAAAATTTTTCGTTTAAGAAACTTTATTTTAAGCAATTTGGGTATATAAATTTAAAAATGTTTTTAAAATTTTTGCAAAATTTTTGTATTGAAAAAATTGGTTTTAATTTCTCAAGTTTTCCACAACTTTCCTCGAATTTTCTTTAATACAAATTATTAATTACTAAATAAAAAGTATTATTCTCTTTTATATTTAAAACTTTTATTAATATTTTTTTTGATCAAATTTTTTTAAATAAAATATCACAAAGTAAAAAACATTAGTTGGGAATCGCTGTTTTGTAAATTGGTTTTTTTAAAGTGAGTTAAATGAACGCATAAATTTCTTTTTTACAAAATCAATAAAATCGAAATTGTTTCTTTTCTTTTTAATATATTTTATATGAACGCATTGTGATGGACTTGCAGGTCAGAAATAAATTAAATATTTTATTATTTTTGGTTGCCAAGTTGCCATTTTGTATTATGAACGTAAAATCGAAAAGCAATGGAAAATTGTGCATTAAGAGGAAAAAACAAAAAAAAAAATAAAAACAAACATAAAACAATAATATTCTTTTACAGTTTAATAAACTGTGCAGGGTTAT
Organism: Paykullia maculata; assembly: GCA_003055125.1. Lineage (NCBI taxonomy): Eukaryota > Metazoa > Arthropoda > Insecta > Diptera > Rhinophoridae > Paykullia > Paykullia maculata. The sequence continues at coordinate 20,427 of NDXZ01017745.1, forward strand.
AAAAACAAAGCTTTTTGCTTAAAAAAAAAACAATACAGAATAAAACAATAACAAAACTTTGACCAAAAGAAGGCTAAAATATTTCCCAATAGATTTTTTATAATTTCGTTGTGGCATTTTTATTTGTTATTTTATTTAATATTTTCTTTAGTTTTGTTTTATTTATTTTACATTTTAATAAATAAATTTTGATTTAGTTGACTCATAACAAAGTCCTCTGGATTAACAAAGTAGCACACATTTTTCTTTTAAAACATTTTGTTTGTTTTTTTATGATATTTTTTATTTGCAAATTTCCAAAAGAAACATCAGTATGAAACACTGAATTTTTTTTATATTATGAAAAATGTATTTTTTTTTTAATTTTTGCGGCAACATTTGCAAAAAGATTATTTTGTTGATGTTTTTAAAAAAAAAATTTTTTAAATAATAAAATAGAATTGAAGCGACTACATTTACGCTACAAGCATTTAACTAACATATGTACAGTGGCAAATATATGTGGTCGCACAATTAGTGATTATAAGTTTAAGTGTTTAATATGTGCATTAATTTTGCTATACTAAAATCAAACTTGATTTGTTTTTTAACTAAAAATTAGTTTAATACAATTTTTTTTTTGTCGACAAGAGAGGTAAAGAAGTCATAAGCCATTACATATATTTGAATTGTAAGGAGTGCTACTGACAGGATTTATATAAAACTTTGAAAATGTTGGCAGTAAAAGAAACCATTAAACGCGAGGGTGATAGTTTGAAAGCATGCAACTGTGTAACGTATTAAGAATCTAGACGGGATAAGAACCGTGAAAAGAACTGGTTACATTTACTAATAATTTGTATTTATTTTTTTTTGGCAAATATAAGCTTTATTTCTTGATTTCTTTTTAACTGAGCAAGAACAACTGTCATTTTTGACCTTTAGTATTTCGAATTTGAATTAAAGTTAATATTTGCTTGGAAAATTTTTACAAAAAAAAATAAATAAATAAATTAAATAAAATGTATTGAAAACAAACGCCAGGTTGTCAAAAATGTCAAATTTTTAATTAAAATCGTCAAATTACTTAATAAGATTTCAAACTTCAAAAAAAATCGCCAACTCGCCAAAAATACAAAAATTGTCAATTTACAAAAAATTGTTTAAGCACAAACAATAAATTCTCGAAATAAAAAATAAATGCCTTAACGAAAAATCGCCAAATTTCTAAAAAGCGCCAAAATACGAAAAAATCTCTTAACAACAAAAAGAGCCAACTTGCAAAATATAATAAACGAAAAATTATAAAAAAAATTTTTTTTAATTTAAACAGATCTTTAAAAAAATCGCTAAATATAAAAAGTCTCTAAAACAAAAACTGTCAAAATTCAATACATAAAAAATCGGTTAATAAAAAACTGTCCTAAAAAGAGATATTTTATATATCAATCTAGTTTTTTCTTACTTATTTGATATTATTTTCACAAATTTATTAATCAAGCTTAAGGTCTGTTTTTATATAAAATAGTTTTTATTTTTTATAATATTTTTCTTTTCAATATTTTGCCACTCCGTTGTATGGCATCGTCAGGAAATTATTATTGGGTCTTAAATTTACACAAACTAGAAAATTAGTAAAGAAATTCAAGACTGTTAATATTTCGCACTATTATTTTTAAATTGAAGAAACAATCATAAATTTCTGATGATGCCACACAACGGAGTTGCAAAATATTTAACGTAGGAATCTGGTATTGTTTTAATAGGGCGCTGCCTTTACTTCCCATGTTATTGTGTTTTATTTTAGTTTGGGGTTTTTTCTTTAATTTTTTTTTTATTAATTGTTAATATTATTTTAAAAATAAAATATCAGAAAAAACTGTTATAGATATACTAAAAGTCATAAACGAACGAGTCAATGCGAAGATAGAAGCTTAAGCCTATTGTATGTTGTATGCACTAAAGCTGTTATTAAAGCAAAAGACTTTAACGATGCTTTATCGTTGTGATGCTTATCATATCAACAATTTCTAATATATTGATAACTTTTTATAGACCTGCCTGATTTTTATAGTACGTATAACTATTAAATGCTTGAAACAACTTCATTGCAGAAATAACAGCTTTTTTAGTCTTACTGCTCTTCATCATCTTGTTTGTTAGGAATGTCAACACATTTGCCCAACACTATACATTTTTTTTAGAAAAACGTTTCTAAAATAATTTATTTTTCTTCTGGCTTGTTATTATAATTTATTGTGCTGTGTGCT
>NDXZ01017750.1:0-10386 GCA_003055125.1 Paykullia maculata
TACCCTTACCACACGTGTGTGTGTGAAGGGTATAAAAAAATTCGATTAATTTATTTTTTGCTTCTTACATTACATACAAATAGTTTCGCTTTTTAGCAGCAAGATGTGTTTAGTAAGTATAACTATTAAAAAATTTTGATCGTGTTCACCATCCTTTAAAGTGTATTAAACACATACATCCATACATATATTCAATCAGTTGTTCATTTTTAGAAGCAAACAATTAGTAAGTAACTTTTTCTTTAAAAAGCAGTCTAAAAAGGATAAAATTGGTTTATTGGAAAAATGTTAAAGTCCTTTTTCAATTGATCTGATAAAACAACTTAAAATAAGAATAAAGGAAAGACGCTTGAAACTTTTAAATACGCTGATATTGTTTTTAAATTGTGTAAAATATCCAACAAGTAATAATTTTCTAAAATATTCAGGAAAAAGCCAAACGAGGAAATTTTTTAAAGAATGATTTTCAAGATTATTTTATTATGAAAATAATCATAATATATTCAACGATTGTACGAAACTAAATAGTCTTTTGTCTGCATTAAATAATTCAACAAAAAAGAAACAGAAAATCTGATATGCTTTTTTACGTTATACTTAACCGTTAGTGAAAGATAATTTTTAAAATCTAGTTTTATAAAAACAAAACCTAAAAATCGTTTGAAGAGGCAAAAATTAGATATGCTGTTACTTTTAAATTATTATTTTGGAAAAACAAATAAGTTTAAAAATTTATATAAAAACAATTTTAACTTTTTTTATTTTAAATATACATACATTTGGTGAACTCACAAGGTGTCCTATCATGTCCTATTGTCATAATTTTCTAGTTTTAAAATGGTGTAAAAATATTACAGTTTTTTTTGTAACATTTTTAAACTGTTTTAAAATTTTGAAACGTTATGACATGATAGGAAACTTTGTGAATTCACCAATTATGTGTATATGTACATACATAAGTTAATAAAAAAAACACAAGAAAATTATCTCAAAAATAATAAAAGTTAATATTTTTTAAATGAATTAAAAAAACCTTTTTATAAAAAATACCAATCTGAATTTATCTTACTTTTACTTTATGTATAATATTAAAACAAAGAAAATATATCTCAATTTCTCTTTTTTTGTGTTTATGTTTTAATGATTTTTTGCTTATTAAAAATTAAAAAAAATTAACTTTTGTTCGTTATTCGTTCGAATATTCGAAAAAAAAGTTTGTTCTATTATTCGAACAAAAAAAAAGTCGAATAATTGACAACCCTAATATTTACCCAATTCACAACCTCCCATTGTATTTTGTATCGTGTATTAAGAAATACTTTTGGTTTATTATTGTATCGATGGTGTTTTTGTATTAGTAAACGTCAAATGATAACAAAAGTTATGAGAAAAAAAAAGGAAGAAGAACAAAAGTGTGAACAAAACAATGAGTAATAAAAGTAAAAAAATTAGATTATTACTGCTATTTGCATACTTCATGTAAGTATGTTTTAATTTTTTTTCTGTTTTCATATATAAAGTGCAACAATTTTTAGGTGACGAAGAAGAGGAAGATGAAGTTCAGGAACATTTTACAACGACTTTGCTTTATCCTCTGGCTCATCGAAAAAGCGTTCATTTAGGATTACCAAAATCATCAGACTGGCGACATAAATTTTTAAATAACTTTGATAGTAATAGATTTAACCAAATGATCCGATTAAATCCTGCAGAATTTTCATAGATTTTGGACCTAATTAAAAGTTTTTAATATGATTTGCCAAAAATTTCAACTTCCAATTGAGTTACAATTAAAAATCGTGCTTTATCGGTTAGGATCCTCTGGTGATGAAGCTATTCGAAAGGTGGCATCTCTTTTGGGTATAGGTGATGGCGGAACTGTACAAAATGTCACGCAAAGAATATTCAAAGCTATTTAAAGGCTCAAGGACCAATTTTTGTATTTGCCCAGTAAAACGGAAAGATTACTGCTCGTTTAAGCAACAAAAGACAAGTTGCCTGCTTGAGCTGAAGCACATTCTTAGAGACACGAACTATACTTTTCCCGTAAGCGACAATATGCCCTCAAGATTCAAGCTGTTTGCGACGACAAATTAAACATAAGGCAGGTCATTATTGGATATCCTGGAAGCGTTCACGATGCCAAAATATTTTCAAATTGTCCTCTAGCTAGACACCCTAAGCAATATTTTTCTAGGAGACAATGGATCGCGGGAGATAGTGCATATCGTCTTAAGTATTTTTTACTTAAGCCATACAGAAGAAATAGCTCAGAGCATACCAAAGAAGCAAGAAAAAATGTTAATAAATATTTTTCAAAATATCAAATTAGAATTGAAAATTGTTTTGGTTTTCTAAAAGAAAGATTTGGCAGTTTAAAATAACTTAAGTTTAGAATGCTAAATGAAGAAAATAAAAGAGAATGTAATGATTGGATAATGGTGTCATAATGTAATAATTATAATGATGATGAGAAGGGTGTTATCCTATATCAAACTTTACCAATAATAAATAAACGGAATGACTTGCTTTGTTTTATAGAAAACCAATCAGATAAATATTATTATTATTCAATTTGCATTCAGTACCACTGTATTTAAAGTTATTTTTGTTTATTAATCAAAAATCAAATATATTTATCACAATGTAACTAAAGAAAATAATACTTAAAATTAAAAAAAAAAGATTTAAAGTGTAAAAATTAATTTTGACTAGGGGGTTAAATTAGAAATAAAAAACTTGATATTATAAAAATCAATAAATATATATACATACATATTAATAACTATTAAATTAAAAAAACATTTCATTAAAGCACTTAAAGATTAAAAATCTGCGTATTTGCACATAAATTATTAAAAAACATATAATTAAAAAACGATTTATTTCAAGAGCCTAAACCTAAATAACAAATTTAAGTTGTGTTTTAAAACAACTTGTCAGTAAAACACTTAAAAATTTAAACTATGAGAGGTTATTTGTACTTCAGCATTAACTCCTCCATTGCAAGCTGTTCTTTCATTTTTAACTCCATTATTTTGATTTCTTTTTGGCTTTAAATTTTTTTTTCTTTTAGCTATAATTCTTTTTTTTTGGCTGCAACGTCCTCTCCATTATATTTACTTCTTTTTCTTTTATAATTTTGTCGTAGTCTAGTTTTTGTTTTTTATTGCTATACAGCAGTACGGGAATAAATTCCTTTGCAGCAACATTGTCTTGAACAGCCGTATCTGATGTATTTGCTACATCATAAATAATTTCTGTTGAGTAAGTTGGTGAGTTCAAACTCTCTTCAACTATTGTGGACTTAAAGGGATGGCTTCCAAATACGTCATCAAGTTCATCGAAGTGGCTGCAAAATTTTAACAAAGTGGTTACAAGGAAAAAGGTTTATAAATTTCTAGTTAAAGTATATTATCTGCAAAGAACTAACCTTGAATAGTATCTCCGTCCATACTACGGGCGCCTGTGGACTTCTCCCATGCTTTCGCTTTGTTATAGTAACACGAATGTTTCGCAACTTCGACCTTACCTCCGTCCTATCAATTAAAATATATTTTTGCTCACAAAACCGCCGGTAGAAAACTTGAGCTGTAGGTTTCTAAAACAGTGCAAAAATTTAATTCAATAGTAAAATAAGCATTTGAACTTACACGCAAACACATATACAAACTAAAACCAAACCTCAAAATCCTGGTTTTCCAATAAAAATTCGATTAACGCCTTCTTCAGCTATTGTCCATGTAGCCGAACTCGTTTTTGTTTTGGCTAAAGGAAGTAAAGTGCATATGTATATGTTTAAGTATTTACGTTTTAAACTAAAAAATAATTTTTTATAAATACACTTACCGTCTTTATTGTATTATTTTCCATTTTGATTGTTTGTTTCTTTTAAAAAATACCGAACTAAATAAATACTTGATAATCTTCTTTTTCTCAAATTGTTCATTCACATGAAAACGATAGTTTTGAGGTTGCACAGAGTGTTACCATTTTAGCACTTTTTGTTCTACATTCAGCACTTCGTTGTGCCAAAATGAATATGGCATATCTTGAGAACTGTTGTTTCTATGGTCTCAAAATTTTGTACGATTAGCTCTTATGCCATTTTGCTTATTCGACCTAAAAATTGTGAGGATCGGATCAGGGGGTGTGGCACCGCCCATACGACTCAAACACAATTTATGGAATTTTTTGAGAACTGTTATTTCTATGCTCTGAAAATTCTGCACGATTAATTTTTATGATATTTTCCTTATTCTAGCTAAAACCTAGAAATTTATATACCTCCCAATGTCAATTTATTTTTAATTAATGATTTTATTTTTTTTTCTTTATCAATTTATATTTGCAGTTGACCTTGTTTGTTGATCATTTGTTAAATATACATACCTTTTTTTACTTATACTTATGTCTATTGTTATTATCTTTGACTTTTTGTTAACTCTAAATTCTGTTAAGATTATTATTATTTGCGTTGCTACTAGGTTTTTCTTTATTATTCAGTAGAGTATGCTAACGGATAATAATAACTTAGTAGTAGAAAATTCTAAAGACATGACCATGAATTTGGTAAGGATCCTAGCTAAACACAGGAAAGGACTCAAGTTAGCCCACATTAACGCTCAAAGTTAAAATAATAAAATTGATGAATTTAGATTTGTTTTTGAATATTCTGGCATTGACATTGTTGGTGTCTCCGAAACCTGGCTATCATCTACGACACCAGATAATCTAATTTGTCAAGTCGGTATAAAGTGTTAAAAGAGGATATATATGGGAATGCAGGTGGCGTAGCTAATTTTGTCAAGGATAATATTTCGTGTAGAGTTCGTTTAAGATCTTCAACCATAATATTATCGAACGAAGGTAAAGTGGAATTTCTTTTTATCGAAATAATTTCTGACGGCAAGAAAGTGCTAGTAGGTTGTGCCTATAGGCCAAATAAAAGGATTACATTTTTAAACTTGTTCACAGAGCTAGAAACTATTGCCATTGAATATAATGATATCATTATAGCCGGTGATTTTAATTCGAATTTACTAATGGAATCAATATTAACTGACATTATCTTTTGGACTCACTCCCACTAATACAAATAATCCAACACATCATTCAGCAACTAATAGGACTTTATTTGACGTTTTTTTGTCGCTAATAAAGCAAACGTAATGTTATACGACCAAGTATCTGTTCCGTGTTTTTCGAAACATGATTTAATTTTGGAGCAAGAATACGGAAGAAAATAAGAGGTAAGTTAATTAACACTTAAATTTAATGGATTTTAAAACGTTATAAAATTAAAATTTATTTTTCAGCTCTCAAAATCAGGTAATAATGAGGTTAAGGTATGGAATAATTTAAAAACTTACATATGTGCAAAAAAGGCGTTTTCCAAAATATTATTTGTGGCATTCAAAGTTTACATTGGCATTTAAAATGCACATATAAAACATAATATATATACATATGTATGTATGTATTTATTTATACTATATTTTTAATGTAGAAAAATGTATGTTTTAAATAATGAAAAATGTTTTTTTTAATTATATATGCAGTTTTGAAATTGCAAATTTAAGATTCTTAAAAAGGTCATAATTTATCCAAAAAATAAGTTAATTTAACTAAAACCTACGGTTTTTTACTATTGCTTACACGGATATTTACCTAAAATACATATGTATATAAATTTACTTAGAACTTTTTAATAATGTTTCTTTTTATTACGAACTTTAATTTGTTTTAACGTAATTATTTTTAGTTTTTATTCTGGGTTTAGTTCATTTAAATTTTCTATGAAAATTTATTTTTTATTGTGATAATGAATGAATTATAGTTTTAGGAAAAGTAAGTTTTTGCCGACACTAGCCGAGTGGAATGCATTTCGAAACCAGCTTCGGTTTTCATCATCAGCACTCTTTGATCGGTGATTAGTGTCGGATGTAAATATCATCTATTTAACTCACAGTTTATTAGGAAATAGGGTATGGTGATTGCCTGTCGCCTATACATATTCATATTTCCCTCCACTTAATGAGTGAGAACGAAATTTACTACAACCACTATTTTCTACTTTTCATTTATATTATTATTCTTTATTATCACTAGTTTTATCCTGCTCTAGCTATCAGTCGGCAGCATTCGTTTGCATTTTTCTGTCTTAAGATGCTTTTAGTGTATATTTTCATTATTTAAAAAAAAATTTTTTATGCGCCTAAAAATCTTTTTTTTTTTAATTCAACATGTTGCTACATTTCCGCCATCGACATCTTAAATTGTGTTTAAAGAAGAATATTTTTTTAAACTGTTAAACTCCATATGCAAATTTAAAAATAATTTTTTTATATAGAGTACTAGCTTAAATCTGGTCTGCTTCGCTACCGTAGTGACTTTATTAATCAATGGCTTTTCATAAATATATGAACCATTTAATGCTTTTATCTCAAAGTGCTTATTATAGGTTTACAATTTTCGAATTACAATTTTTTATAAAATCTTTTTTTAACAGACACAATTTATTCTAAAAAAAGCTTCTCGATATATTGAAAAAAGTACCAACTGGATACCTAAACTTTCTCCTTTTTCTACCACGCAATTAATGGTTTTTAAGGTAAACCGTACCGTACAATTGTTATGTCAAAGGGAACCCATATTAAAAATTTAATCCAAATTGGCCCACCAATTTTTTTTTAATGAAATGTTTCCGTGTTTCTCTTTCTGGGTACTTTTTTCCCTTATTCTAGTATCGATTTTTTCAAATTGAACCGTAGAATTATATTTAAGCTAAAAAAATATTTTGTTTCAAAAAAGTATTAAAATTAAGTAAAAATTTTTTATAAAAAAAAAATACCGAAAATATATTTTTAGATTGTTAACAAGTGACGATTGTTATTTGAATTATATTTTAATGTTTGTTTATTGGTTAAGTAGTTGCACAAAACCCTAAAAGTTGAAAAATTACTATTTTACCATCTATATGGTTTCCTGTCATTCAGGTTTAATAGGCCCTAGTTTCTCATTTCTAGACTGATAAACACAAAATATATATAAAAAAGTACTTCTTCGCCCACCTATATGATTTTCTATTTTATTCACAATCAATAGGCCCTAATTTCATATTCTATCTTAGTCAGGATAAATAGACCCTAAATTCTCATTTCTATACTAATAAACTCAAAATCTGTAAAAAAAGTACCAATTCAGTTAAAAAAGTACTTTTCGCCCCTATATGATTTTCTGTCATAATCAATAGGCCCTAATTTCTGAACTTGTGAATTAAAAAAAAATAAATAAAAAAATACCTTAAAAGTTGAAGAAGTACTTTTTTGTCCCGTATATTATTTTCTATCTTAATCAAGATAAATAGACCTCAATTTCACGTTTCTAGACTAATAAGCCCAAAATATATTAAAAAAAGTATGTTTTCGCTCCTCTATATAATTTTCTATTTCATTTACAATCAAAAGGCCGCATTTTCACTAAAAGTTTGAAAAGTATTTTTTCGTCCTTTATATGATTTTCTATCTCAAATCTCAAAAAATGCAAAAAGGTACCCTGAATGTTGAAAAAGTACTTTTCACCCCCTTTACGATTTTGTGTCACATTCAGAATAAAAAGGCCCAAATTTCACATTTCTAGAATTATCAACTCAAGAATTGTAAAAAGTATCTTTAAAGTTGAAGAAGTTATGATTTTATATATCTTTTAAGATCATTACGCTCAATTTCACATTTCTAACTTCATAGACTCAAAAAATTCAAAAAAGTACCCAAGAAACTGGAAAAGTACTTTTTCGCCCATGTTTACCCGAAAATTTCCCTTTCTCTATTCCAAGTTTAATATTATTTAAATTGTATTATATCATACTATTTTTTTAAGTCTGAAGGAAATTTTACCTTAATCGGCACATAAGAAAAAAAGACGACTGCCTCGTTTTTTTAAGTTTTTTATTTATTTATTTTTTATTTACTCAAAAATTATTATATTTGTTTTAAAGAAAAAAAATTTTCGATTTTTAAGCAAAAAACATTTTTTTCGAGATATAAGCAAAAAAAAAATTTTTTTTTTGTTTTACACAAAAATGATTATATTTGTGGGTAGGACATGTCACTTGAGAAAAAAAAGTAAAGAAAAATTTTATTTTTACACAAAAATTATTATATTTGCGTGTTCTGAAAAAAATTTACTAATATACACACATAGATACACGTAGTGAAGGGTATATAAGATTCAGCATAGCTGAATATAGCGCTCTTACTTGTTTTAATTCCTATTTTAGTGTCAAAAGTTTTTTTTTTACAAATAATGTGTACATATAAAGATGAAAAGTGGGCGTGGCATCCAAAATCTCCCATCAGTAGCAGGCTGTAAAAGTTTCAAAAAAATCGGTCCAATGTGGCCAGCTATAAATAGATTTGTAGATAGAAAATAGATGTGTATGTACATATGTATTTATGTTTGTATCTATTGTGTGTGCTCATATTTGGCCACATTAAAGTACACTCTTATTCGCTAGAAGCGTTTACTGTTCGCATCCGTTTTAAAACAGCAATTTTGTTGTCCTTGTTGTCATTGTGTAAACATTACGCATGCACCAAACCATGTAGGGCGGGTAATTTTTTTCAATCGTAACAGCTTATTGGATAAGAAATTAACAATTAAATTGATTCAAAATACTTGTGCAAAACACAGGGTAAACTCAAAAGTTTATATATTATGATTATTTGCAAATATTCTTAGCAAGATTTTATTCCGCTAGGTATAACATTTAAATTCAACTCTACATATCGATCTTAACGAGAAAATATTTTTGATGATTTTTTTTAATGTAACACAAAATAAACCATGTTTTAATGCAAAATAATAGTTCGCTTACAATCATTTTTAAACCCTTTACCATGAGTGCTAAATCCGTGTAGATATAAAAGTCTACGCTATATATATTTAAAAGGTGTTTGGAGTTCGGAGAGGATTTTTTTGTTTAAATTTGTATACATAAAGCTTAACACCTAAGATTTGCATGAGAAGGGAGGAAAGCTAATATCTTATGTATGTAGTTTAACATTTGAAGTCCAAGCACGTAACAGCGCTGCATTCGGCTGTGCCAAATCCTGTAGTTATACCCTTCACTACACCGAAAAAAAAGATTGAACTCAATTTAAGTTTGGCATAAACTTATTTTTAGTTTATTGAATTTACTAGAATTTAGTTAAAATTTACTTAAAAAGAGGAAATATTACTTTAAAAAAAGAAAATTGACTAAACTCTAGTTTACACAAAAGTAGTATTAACTTCAAAACAGTTCACATTTTTCCAAATATTCCTTACAAAAATTAAGTGAATATTACTTACAGTCTAACCTAAATGAGAGCGTTGAGCGTTGCGTTAAATGGCGTCTAGTGTTTACGCCAAAGTAACTAACCTAAATAAGAGCGTTAAAGTTGTGTCATGAACAGTAATGTTAACTTAACTTTTAAACAAAAAATAACTAAAAACATATGAAATAGTGAGTAAATCGCTAGACTTGACGTGAAAGTAACTAAAATAGCATTACTTTTCAATAACAACAAAAGCCACTCGCAACTTCAGTTCCTAACGCGTTGTCAATATTGGCTTTTTCAATTGTAGAGCGCTGACGCCGCGCTATTTCGGTTTGCTTCATACAATTTGTATGGGCATTAGAATTTTTGACAGCTACACAACGTAATAAGTTACATGGATGAGAAAAACATCTGTTTGGCTAAAAGGTCAAATTTTGATCCCCTCTAACTCAGAGAGTTCTTGACCGATCTTGCTGAAAAATTGTGTCTAAGCTATCCAATATCCAATAGGCCTAACTATGGTGCAAATTTAATTCCGATCGGCATACATCGGTTTCAAAAGTTGTTCCACGTGACATGAAATGACCCATATATAGATGTGGGATTGGATCCTGAACACACGACTGGTAGACGGTATTGAAAGGGTTAACTTTTAGATGCGCGTTTATGTAATTTTCTATGGACATTGACGAATAGGATAGCCGGAATTTAACTTTAGATAAGACATTATATTGAAATAAATGAGACAGGCGTATTGCTACCAAAAAGCTTCTAGAATATCCGACAAACGGACGAGTAACGAGCTCTTATAAATAGACGGACAATTGCGTCTGAATAAAGAAATGTAAGTTGATTTTAAAGTAAAAAAGTCCTCCAGCAGCAGCTTTATTAGAAGTAAAAGCTAAGTGCGTAGTTGTAAATTAAATAATAAGTGAAGTGAATTGTTATTATATTAACGGGTATACAAATGTATGTTGATAAGCAGAGTTCAATGACCTGTGGGTAGATACTTGAAAACAATATATATTGGTATATATATGAACATGAAAATGAATGTAAAATT
>NDXZ01017758.1:0-23353 GCA_003055125.1 Paykullia maculata
TAAATACCGCATGTTATTAATCCATTTTCATTCTAAAAGGCATTCTCAACAGAAACAAAAATACACATGTTTCGAACTTTTAAACTTTTAACTTTTAAAAACATATATGCATACATGATTGTATTTATTAGAAAAATGTATCAAGAGCAGATTTAAGCAAAATACCATACACTTTTGAATGCTTCCAGCAAATCAAACTATTTAACAACACTAAAAGTGCAAAAACTGTGAATACATGTAAAATGTTTAGCTTAAATTTGACATATCGACACAAGACACAATTTCTATTAAATTTGTTCTAAGTGGAAGTGCCACACTTATTTCTAATTTTTATAGATAAGTAAGTAATACGCCTTCTATGAAAGATGGACATAAAAAAGTCATATAAACTAAACACTGCCCAAATTGGAAAGAGGTGAATGTATTCTACCGTTTTATATATGAGTGGGTGTTATAGTAGAAGTTTTACATCGGTGACGATCTATTGGGATATTTTTCATTTTAAGAAAAATCATATCCAGTGCTTTATGGTTATTAAAATAAAACTTACAAAATTAAGAAAACAAAGTAAATAAAATGACTTTTTTAAATATGTTATGAAACAAATTCTCCATGTTCAATGTTTTTATTTTAAAATAGAAACTTCAAAAATCGCCAAAATTCCGCAATTAATCGTTTAGTCTAAAATTTTCTTTTGAAGAATATTGAAGACTGATGTTAAGAGCTTAAAAAAGAATGAAAACTTAATAATAAATTTGAAAAGTTTCGCTTATTTGTAGTGCAAGGAAGATGTTATTAGGAAATTCATTTTGTAAATCTAATTTCTGAAAAGAGAAATTTAATCTTTTAACATAAAAATATTTATATTAAATATAATCTAAAAAAAAAACAATTTTAAGGAATTACAATATCGCTTTACTAAAATGTACATAATTTATTTAGTTTAAAACAATAAATTTCTCGATTACTTTGCCGTCTTCTGAATTGATGTATTTAAACATACAAACATAAAGAAAAAAACTTACGTATATATGTATGTATGTATTAAAATTTATTTATTTAAGAAAATTATACATAAATACATACATACGTATAGAATAAGTATTCTATTGTTATTTTATTTCATTCATTTTCTCACTTTACTCCTTTTTCAATATTTTACGTGACTTTGTTAAATTTTATGTTGCTGCTTTAACTGCATCTTAACAGATAATGGCCAATTTTTAAGGTATTTATTTAACACACGGTTTTAAATATGTTAATACGTTTAAGCTTATACTAAAGCCATTTTTGCTACTATTCCGATCGATAACTACTTAACAGAAAAATTTAAGGATACAAAACGCGACAAACTTTTTTCATCTTTTACTTTAAGGTTTTCTCAACAGTTTCATATGCATATGAGAAAACTACGTATACTTATGTACTTATACTTTCGTTTGCGATTTCTACAATATTTCTTTGCGTCCTCATTTAGTACATGTTCAAATGATTATGGCTAATCAAGGGTGTTATTGTCCTGCAAAAGGCCGCGGCAATAGAGTGCTTGTAATGGTTGATGCTCGTGCTAGCAACGAACTTTAAAGAGCCAAACTCTTTCAGGATCTGTTGTATAGTCGCAGTCCTGGCGGCGGCAGGGATTATATAGCCTGAACTCTTGAACAAATGATTTGTACAATTATCCGTACGGTAAGAAACAATTAAATTGGAATCTAAATGACCCTTGTAACATATCCAGGGGCTGGGCTTCAATCAAATGGTTAAACAACCTTTCGATAATGACATTAATCTTGTCGCTATTCTCAGAGGATCGAGGGTCGTTAAATTCTTATCAACTTATTAAGAAATGAATGAATTACAAAACAGTTGTCTTTTTGAAATATGCGTTTATCGATGCTACCTTTATAGGTTTTTGCAAAAATACACTCAAGCAATACAGTCTGACTTTTTCACGACTTGAACGGTCGGATTTGGTAGGAAATCTTTTCAATTTGTCAGATTTCGGTCAGATTTAATCCACTTTTAATGTATTACTGGTCGCTAGATTTTAATTAATTTACCGATCACATAGCTAGGTCGTTCAATGATTTGTTGTTTTTAGTCAGCTTGCAACGTCGTAGGGACGTCATTTGTGGTCGCCAAACGACCGATATCTTCCCGACGAAATATGTGCAACATACTTTTAGGCGTTAAAATTGGTTAGTCGTTTAATGTACATATTTGGAAATGGAAAGAAAATACCATTTAATTCCTCTGGTCGTTATTGGTACACTAGTGGTCGTCAAAGTGACTGTCGGCAAAATACAGGATTCCTATTCTCCAAAATGTTGCGTGGTCGGTACTACGTCAAATGCGGAGTCGGCTTTGGACGTCGCACCGACGTCGGTACCACCAATCAGTATTGCTTGGGCAAATACATTTGATAAATTATTATTGATATTCTCTGTTACGCCGCATAAACATTTGCATGTAGCTGACTTATATACATACATATATACATAAGAAGTAAATAATATAACAGATAAAAGTACATTAATAAGTTTTCCGAATTTCATCCTGCACAGCGTAATAAACGTATAAATGTTACTTCGTTTAAATCTTGTCAGCCACATCCTGTTTGTATTATATTTGTTCTACAATGTGTTAATGTTGTATACTTTTATGATTATTGCAATGATTGTTTTAACGTTCCATATACACTTAGGTAAAGTGCATCATATACACTTTTCAAATCCAACAGCAAGTTGTTTCGAAATGTATTTATGTATGTAACTAAATATTTTAGACATCATAAGTTTTTAGATCAAAACGATACTGATTGGTTAACGTGGTTGTTTGCTACGCGCAAACTGTCAAGTAGAGTCAGGTGATCCCATTGACGACACTGAAGTTATATTCACCATTTGCAAATACATAATAATTATCAAATAAAAGGTTGTTTTGTTTGTAATTTGATATAATAATAATAATAATAATAATAAAGAAACAATATCGATGTTGTGTTGCACTTGCACTTGGAAAATTTGTTTAAAACCAATTTTATTGCTATTTTCTATTGTATTGATGTTTCGGTAAAAGTTAATGATGGGCCATAACCATTAACTATTACGTTTTGTGAAATTTTAAAATGTAATTCTAATGCTTTTAACTACTTGCCATAAATTGCATATGAATTTATTGTATCTAATTGCTTTAAACATAAATTTTAATGTCTACAATATGATTCCTTAAAAATCAATGGCTATTTATTTGTGTGTTCAAATTTCTATGCTTAAGCTAATAAAAACTAATTAATCATTTAGAGTAATTGTATGACATAAAGTATCATAACATTAAATAAATTAAAAAAAAAATTTTAATTTATTTAAAAATAAACACAACTTTACAAAAAGATACAATGTTTTAGCTGTTTTTTATACAGAGAACCGGTGCTCTATTGAAAATAGCTCAGTTTTCTTTTAAATCTTTGTAAAATAATTTTCAAAGTACCTTTAGATTATAAATTTAGAAAGTTCAAATATTTTCCCTAATGTTAATATATTTTTTTATTTTAAGAATTATTTCAGGGTAAAACAATTTTTAAAAAAAATTTAATTTTTAAATTTAATACAGAAAACTTACCATTTTTCCCTTTGTCTTAACGTCTAAAAACAATAAATTGAGATGGAAGTATTTGGGCAGTTATTATAAAATAGCAATATCTGATGGCTTTTTCAAAATATTGTCCAACGTTAGCCAGTACTTTTGTTTTCTATTTTCTTCAAACTAAAATATACTGTCAAAGAAGTTATTTTGCGGTTTACGTTTTTTTGTATTGTTTTGCTTAATGTCTTAAAAATTGTTTAGCTGACGGTGGTTTCTGGACGGTATTTCCAAACGATGACCAAATTGATTCAACCCGATCACTAATTGCGTCTCAAGTTTGGTTGTTGTCTTTTGAGAGGTTTATTTTCACTTATAAAACAGACTGCCAATAATTTTTAAAATTTTAGTTTTAGGTTTTATTAATTCTTTTTCTAACATTTTAGTTTATTTCTTAAACAAGTTTCTTTTTTTTAAGTAATTCTTCTTTTTTCCCATATTGGCTTAGAACGTCATGAAATCTGTAAATAATTATTTTTTTAATTTTACATTTCATTCAGTTGTTATCTGAAAATGAATTTTATTGCAACCGTAAATAATTAAATCAAGTCAATTTAAGCTAAACTGTCAACTCAAAGTTGATTTGGTCATAAAATCATAAAAACTTCAAAGAAGTTTTATTTTTTCTATAATTTTAATTTTATATGCTGCTGTCGATACAAATAATACAATAAATTTGTTATATTTATCTTGGTAATCTCTAAAGAAAAATATTATTTTGTTTTTCACACTGGAGACAATGAAAAATTGATTGTCATTATATGTACTTGGATGCATGTAAGTGTGTTTGTTGTTGTTGTTGTTAACAATTCTTCATTTTCATTTTCCCCTCAAATAACATGGGAGTAGTTGGTCTGGTTGCTATTTTTCCTTCTTTGCTCTCTTTATCTTCTTTGTGGTTTTACAAGATTCTCAGACAAAGACGGACGTACAATGACGATGAAATAAATGCGTTTTGTGTTTAACTGTCATGTAAGAAATTTGAATTTTAATGTTGTAATATCTTTATTTTCTGCTTCTTTTTTTTTATATAAAATTTTTATATTTTCGAAAACCTCTTTGTTGCTTCTCTACATTTGTAAGTTTGTTAGCAAAGATGCTGAGTTTGGTTTTATTTCGATTTATGACTGCAAAAATCGTTTATCATATAAAAATATTATTTGTATTTTACTTTGCAAAAACGTACATTGTGTTGCTGTTTGTTGAGGAGTTTGTTTTTTCTTGAAATTGTACATTTTATTTTGCTTACGTTTACATTTTTTTTTACATGAGTTGTTTTGGATGTATTTTGTACAAAAATATTTTCCGTACTTTAGAAATGCAACTATTTACTTTAAAATAAAAATCTTTATCTAGAACTGTTTTTAGTTAACGTTTTAAAATAATTTTGCAAACTACTGAAAGCAAAAATGTTAAATTAAAATTTTTAAAGAAGTTAAAAAATATCTGGTTTTTATTTGCCATTAATCTTTATCACAATAAAAATTTAAAAGTGTTTTATTGTACAAAAGTATCGAAAAGCTTTAACTATAACAGTAAATCTATCACGAGGACGTCACTTTATATGCAAAACAAAAAACAATTGGTTAAAAGATCAAAACAGTTCAAATATGTAGTCATTTGAAAACTGCATTTTTAGTAAAGTGTGGTAAAGAAATACTGAATGTTTATAGCATTACCCAACAAACATATATTTAAGAAGTAAACCAAAATTTACACTTTTATCGTTTCAAAAGAAAAAAAAAAAAACAATTTGCTACCACCTGAAATTTGTTTAACATATTATAAAAAAAAATCAATAAAATAAGCCCCAGTTGTTTTAAGTAGTTTTATATTTTTTTAGCAATTTAGCGGTTAACAAATTTCATGACGCAGCATTAGCGCTGCCCTCTCTTTGTATCTACACCGCAATAGGTAGTAAGCGTATTTAGCGCTGTGCTGAAATCTATAAAAATGTTGGCTGACTAATGTCGAATTTGCAATAAAAAAATAGCGCAAATGGTAGTTTGTGGTGTAGGGTATTTTTTTGATCTCATTTTCCTTAATTTTTTTTTAACACAAATATGTATTTGTAAGTCTGTTTTGGTTTTAATATGATCATAGTCGCAAGAAATTATATGAACCAAAACTAATTGAAATATATATTTAAAATTTCGACCTTTCTATTGTCTACCACGTATACAATATCAGTCCAAACGCCAAAGGAAAACCCATTCAATAGTACACAAACTTTCGGTTAAAATCACTTAAGCCAAGCGCAACAAGAAGGGAGAGAGAGTAAAAGTAAATTGTAAAAATGTTTTCTTCTTTTTTTTTTGATAAAATATTACCATTATGAGTTAATTACTTCACAAGTAAGTAAAGTTTTTTTCCACTACAATTTTATACCTTTTACGTACTAATTAAAATCACTCATACGTCCTGATGTTTGCTTTTGTGAATTTCCTCTCTTAAATGACTTTTTGTATTAATAGACATTTGTGTGTGTGTGAGTTTGTGTATGAGCATGTGCTAAATAATTTAACAAATTTTCCAATTGAATTTTAATGACTTCAATTTATGTTGCTCGTTTTTTTTTATATTTGTTTCTCCTACAATCTGCACGAAAAATGTTTTCCGTTACAATTATTGCTTCATTTCCTGTCCATATTCATTAACTTCCGTCTTTTGCACAAATTTCTTGTATTTATTTCTCTCTGCTGTAATATTTATTTTCCTGTTCACTTTTTCACATCGATTCGTTTTGGTTTTTTATTCTTCTGCATATTTTCAGAATATTTATTTTCATTTTTTTTTTGTAATTTAAGAGTATTTTTTTTGGTGTTGTTGTTGCTGTTTCTTTATTACTATTTTATAATGGCTTTTCCATGTCAACAGGCATAAAATATATCGCCTTTTTGCTTTCTACATTCATACACACATACATACAATTATAAAAATATATAATTCGTATCGTATTGTATTTGCATTTATATTTTCGCTTGTGTATAGATTTTTTCCGCGTATGAATATTATTACATACAACTCTGTCTGCTTAATGCCTTACGATTTAACTGAGCCTGAGAATTGATGGCGGTAATGGCCTGATGGTGGAAGTAAATAGTACGAATTGTAGTTCACAAAAAAAGGCCCAATAACAATAATATGGTTAAAACTTCTATAAGAAATTGTTAAAGGAGAAAAATGTCAAATGGAAAATTTACTATTTCAATTGCACGTCTTTACATACATCCTTATGGTTTTTTAAAATGGTTTTCAGACAACTAGTAGTTTGAATGATAGTGTGTGTGTGTGTGCTTTTTTTCCAAAAAAGACCTATTGATTGTATTAAAGTACTTTTTATTTAACCAAAAAAAGAAGAAAAAATATGTAAATATATTAAATATTTGTTTATATGTATTTAATTTATGTAGGTTTTTTTTTTAAATAACGAGGTAAAAGAAGTAACTATATGCTTTATTTAAGAGTTTTGTTATTACATATAAATTTGGTCTAACGACAAGTAAAAAAACTCTACGTTTGTGAAATATTGCAAAAAAATAAAATAAAAATATTTTTTAAATTATGAATTTACCATTTAATTTCATTACTTTTAATAAAAATTAAATCACAAGTTATTTATTTTAATTCCTTTGATTATTTGCCAAAATTATTATTATTATTAATTTTTCTTAAATGTAAAAGCACAAGAAAAAGAAATTATATAATAAAAATTTCTGATAAAACAACTTTTAATTTGAATATTTGCATAATGGTTCAATTCCGGTTAAATGTTTCTACTTCCTGTTAAAATTTTCAAAACAACCTTTAACATCATAGACCTTTTACTGCTGGTATTGTTTAAAGAAAAAAAAATCGAATATTTGCATTGAAATAATCTGATACATTTTCTCTAATACATGTTCTCCTTCTCTATTATGTATATTTTATTTTGTATTGCAAATAAAACTGTCTCTTCGAGTGTAGAATGTAAGCTTAAATAAATAATCTTATTATTACTCACTTTAAAATATTTCACTATTTAACAGTTTGGTTATCTTGTTGTATTAATCTTCAAGTACAAAGACATTGCAGTAGTGGGTATTGTGTATGAAAGTACGAGCATGAATAAACCATACGACGATATTTCTAAAAATTTTCAAATTTATACAATCACAATTACAACAATAAAAACAAAAACAGTAGTAAAAATAGAAAAAAAGGCGAAAAAAGTCGAAAAAAAGGAAACTGTAGCTATTTTGCATGATATCGATTGTCTTGACATCACATGCATATTAAACAGTTAGTTTAGCAAATGAATCTACTCGTCTGAGAATGACTATTCGTATCGGTGCAAGTTAAAAAGTGTGTATGTGTGTGAGTTTCTCATAAAAACTATGTATAACAAACATTCCTTCGATATTCACACTTTCCTTCAAGTTAACGAACGGCTCATCAATGTTACTTGTTGGCTGACTGGCTGGTGTTTCATTGAGTTGTGAATATCAATGTTATTGTTGTGGTAGTAGTGTTTAACTGTGAAACTGTTGATGATGCTTGTACGCATTGTGTCAAAGCAGTCAAGTGACATGTATGTGGATCTAGATGCTGATGGTAAAGGAGGGGACGCCGGTGGGAGGGATGTGGTGGTTTTGCTTAAACATATTAGCATAATCTTAACACCAGCAACAGAATATTGGGTTCCGTTGTGTAGTGTAACAACATCAGCAGCAGTGGAATCCACAGTAATGTTTAAACAGCATCTGCTTAATCGCACAGATAATGATGCTTTATCGCTTGTACTTATGCAGAGTTTTATTGTTCCAAAACTTATGTGTATAACAGAGAACAAAAAATTTCTACAATAATACACACACACACATACAAATTTCTTTACGTTATTTATTTATGTTTTCTTCTTTTTGCAAGGAATTATATAAAGTAGCAGTGGGTCTCACAATCTTTTACCTAAAGGAAATTAGGTTAAATTTTATTTAGAAAATTTAAAAATCTGTATATCGCAAATGCAAATTGTTTTTGTTTAAAAATTTTAAATAAATTAAAAATTTCCTTTTAATGGAAAACTTTTAAAATTTAAAACATTTTAATACATAAATAAGAAACTTATGTATTTACATTAGAGCTTTTTTAAAGATCGAAAATTCTTAATTTTTTTCTAAACTATTTTTCTAAATAAACAATTTACCGTAACTTTTTTTTTAATAATAAGTTCAGTGAATTTAAAATCTGAGCTAATTGGCATAGACCATCGCTGTGGCTTTTACTGTTTGGCATTTAGCGCTGTTCTGCTAGAGCCATAAAACGTTTACTTAATGCTAGAAGTAAATGTTTATCTGCATTTTGAGTTTTTTTTATTTGGGCTCGAGGTCAATTTCTTTATTTGAATAAAACTCTTTTTTGTTTTATTAAACATGCCTTTATTTTTTTATTTTAATTCGATACTTTAAGCCCCTTTGGTGCTCTTTCTCAGGACTAATTAAAATATACAAAAACAAATTTTAATTTTTTTTAATAAAACAAAAAGGAGTTTTTTTTTTAATTTAAGAAATTGACAACAAATATATTTTGAATTTTTAACTTTAATTTTTAATTTTTGTATTCCTTTCTGAAGGCATAGAATTTTCAAGTTAAAAACAAACCAATTTGATCGATAATTTTTTATTTAAAATTTTTTTTTAAGAAAAAACAATTTAAACTATTGTTTTATGTACCCACTGTACCTACTGTGTTTGTTTAAAATGTTGCAGAGGGCAGAAGTTAATTTTTTTTTTTGGTTTTGCTTTACTCTTGATTTATAAGTTGCCATTTTATTTCATACTGCAAAAAGCTTGTAAAAAGGGATTTACGCAACGATTTCTTTTTTGGTTTGCGCTTAGATATGGTTTGCATTAGATAAGCTTGAATAATAAAACATGTAATTATTTTTATAATTTTCCTTTTAACATTCACTTATTTTTTGCCACAATCAGCGAAAAAAATTTTCAATTGCAAAATTTTAAATTTCTTTATTTGCCCTAAAAAAAAGAGAAAGTGATAGAGGGCATTTGAGTGTTTTTCCAGCTTAATTTAGTGCGTTTGTGTGTTTTAAACAACAATTGTTTTCGGCTGTTGTAATTGTTGTTTATTGTGTTTAATCTTTTGGATGTAGAATATTTGTAACTACCGGAAGTTATGTCATGTTAAATCATCTCAAATATTCATTGAAGCATTAAATATATTGTGATTTTCTTCTGTTACATTCTTTGCTGCACCCGTAACCAGGCAGGCAGGCAGGCAGGCATGCATGCAACATAAACATGGCAGCAATGTATTGCTTAATAGAAAAAAACAGAGAATTATTTATTTGCTTGTGCAAAATAATTTATATGCATTTTGCTACAATCTCTTCCAGTTTCTGTTTGAAACTCCTTTTGGCGTTGAACAGTAACTTAAATTATTAAACTAATTATAACAAATTGCATTAAGGTTACTTATAAATATGATTAAAAATAACATAAAAAGAAACATCTTCTTCATTACATTAAAACCCTAAACTTCAATAATATTGAATAAATTAAAGTTCTTATTTTTGGCCTTTGGTTAGAGAATACAAATTTGTTAAACTCATTAAAAAGTCATTCAATTAAAATTAACGCTTCAGGGAAGAAAATCTCACAAATACAACAACATAAAATGGACAAAGAATAACAGAAAAGAAAATCTTATTTCATTTAACTTTATTTCATAAAAGTATCAAAAAGTTTAACATTTTTCTCGAAAAACAAAAGCAAAAGAAAATTTTATAAAGTTGCGTCTGTTTGTATGAATGTATGTGAATTTAAATTTACCTATAAATTCTTTAAGAAAGAGAATGTGTTTACTTAATGGTTATAGCAAGATGATAAATAGGTTGACCAATTGTTCCTATCGTTTTGCAGGGAGTTATAAATTTTTTTTATTATATTGAAAAATATTATAATGCAGCTTTAAATAGGTCCTATAACTTTTTATTAAAATTTAAAAATTAAATTGGCAAAGAAATTTTTGTTTAACAAATTAATCCGTTACATTTTGTCACAAACCCAAAATTGATGCTGAGAAATATAAAGATATCATACGCGATTTTGATTTGGTTTGCAACCCTAAATTGTTATATATATTTTTTATTTTCATTGGGTTCCCTTTAGTAGTCATAATATTGTTAACCAAAGTATATGTATGAAGAATCATTCAACAAATTTCATTTACAATTTTTTTTGTTTAGACCTTAAATCAAAATGTTGCTGTTTGAGTAGATAAAACTGTGCTTTAGTATTTAAAGTGTTTTTTTATACTTTCTTTTTCAAAAATCAAACATTGTATTTGCTGGTATTAAAAAATTTTAAACGGAGTTATAGAACGATTTATTTTTTCTTTCTTTTTTCGTTAAGCCAAGCCATCCTAAGTACATCTATCTATCTATCTATCTATCTATCCGTACAATACAATCTCTTTAATTTTATCAGTTCGAATCGTCATTTAAATTTTTCTTTAATCAAGAGTTATTTTTAAATAAGTATGAACATGAAACTTTTAGGAAATGGATGCTTTAAAAATAAGGCACAGTGGTGTGTTTTGAAAATGAAATCTATTAATTTCGTAAAGGGACAGATATATTATTTTTGGCTTAACTTAATTTGAAAGTTTTTGTTTTCCAAAATAAAAATATAAAATAAACTTAATTTAAATGTGTGACAAGCCTGAGTATAGAGAAATTCATTTTCCATGTTAAGTAGTAGACACCTGGAAGCTGACAATTTTTTCTCGGCACAAGATAAAAGCGGAACTCACTCTGTAATAAAAGCTGATTTAGAAAACAGTGCGATCGTGTTATTCTACAAAAAAATATAACATTTGCAAGACCTAGCAAATTACTCAAACAAAAAATTTTCACTACAAAAACATCTTGGAACTTGAATTAAGACAAACAACTTAAGATCTGCGCTCACATTATTCCATAGCGGTAATGCAAATTTCTATTATACTTGCAAATCTGCTATCAAAAGTAAGTTCCGCTAATGATCTTAAGGGATTTCTTCATAGCGCTGATGATATTTACCAACATTATCTCACGTCAAGGAATTATTGTCAGTTACGTGTGTCAACCTTTGTCAAACGGTTAACAAAAAGAAATTGGAGTAAACCCAACCACAGTGCCATTTTGACACAAATTTTATTTAACTTACGACTCATTAAATTTTTTGGTTTGTTAAAGTCATAAATTCCAAAGTAAAGATATTGTTCATTCATATCGTTTGCCACTTCTCTTTAAAACTCCAATATACGAAAGAAACACAAATAACAAAATGAAAATGTAATAAATTTGAAAATGTTGTTGTTGCTTCATTATTCATTCTCTTTATTCATTTTGTCCCTTTTGTTGGCATAAGTTTTATAATTTTAGCTGTAAGTTTTTTTTTTTGTTAATGTAAGGGACTTCTTGGCGTAGAGACGTTTTTTTTTTATTTTTACAATTTTTATGGCAAATTATTTATACATATTTGCACATACTCTAGCAAACATATAGAGCGTATATTTATACTTGTGTTAATGTATGCATGTATGTATGTATATGTAAGTTGTCTATAGAAGCAACAGTTTATTTAAGAAAATGAAAAGTCAATTTTCCTTACTTAGAGTTTTCATATTTTCTTTTCTTTTATTCTGGTTGCTTCGGTTGCTACTTACTTGTCTTATTTGATTATAAGCACTTTTATTATCATCATTTAGTACAGTTCGATGAGCATGAAATTTAGAGTCAACAAATAATTTTTTCTTTTTTAAATACACAGTAAGTCATGTCCATTGTTTTTTTTTTTTTGCAAAATTTGAGATTAAAAGATTTTTTATAAATAAATTTTGGCAAAAGCAAAACCGCTAACTTTATTTTTTACTTTTTAAAAGACAACGGTAAACGTGTCTTGTAATGTCCTGAGAGTTTTTTAATACTTTGAATCTTTCTTTTCTATGCTATTATTATATAATTTAATTTCTCTCAGTGTCTTACATAGATTCATGATTTTCTTGTTGTTTTTTTTTTTTTTTTNNNTTTTTTTTTTTTTTTTTTTTTGTATAAATATTTGCATTTTTCATTATTCTGTTGATAAAGAGAAAGTTTATCTTTAGACAATTTTATGATTTATTTCATTAAACTTAAATAATTTTTCTGCCACTTGCACAAACAAAAATGTTTTCTTCTCTCTCTTTTTAAACTTTTTGTGGTACCTTTTTCTCTTGTTAGTTAAAACTTTTTTTTTTTGGTTATCATCGTTATTACTGTTATTTTGATTATTATTATTATTGTGGTCCTAAGTTATGCGTGAGTACGTACATTTATGTATACAAAAGTACACTTTTGGTAGAACTATATTTAGTACTGCATATGCATGCGTGTGTGTGTATGATTGTGTTTGCTGTCTTCTTTGTCTTTTGCCATCATCTCATTTTTTTTTTTAGTAAAGATTTAAATAAAGTTGTACTTAGTGTATGAAATAAATATGTTAAGTTATGAATATGAGTTGTCTATTTGTATTTAAAACTTGAACTTACACACAAAAAACAAAAAGCAAAACATTATATATGAGATGAGAAAAGTTTAAAATGAGCTTTGGTATTGCAGAAATAATGACAGTTAAGTTCTTCTAGGACCAAAAGAAATGAAAAATATTTGTTTAAAGTGGGTGGTATAAATATCTAACATTTTATGAAGACAGTTGTAACTCATTACAAACATTTGAAGTAAAAAGAAAATTAATCAAAAACCAAAAAAAAAAAAAATAAATGTTAAAATTCATTTAAACTTTAATGATAAGTGGATTAACAGAGTTAAACTTGCATATAAATAAAATAAAGGTTTGTAGATAAAAAAGTAACTATGAAACAATTTAGAGATATTATTTTGAGGAAAAAAGGAATTTACTACTTATAGTAAATTGTTGCCAAAAATACTTTAAAAATTATTACAATTTTTTTTTTATATTAAAATTATTTTTCATCACGCCTATCAATATTCGTTATACCCCTATTAACTTTATTAGAAAAAATTGCTTCTATAGTTTCGTCGAATTGTTATATAGAAAACTTGTCACAACCTAACAGCTGTATAAGTCTCTTGTTTTTTCATCTTAGTCTGCCTTCAGTCATTGCACTAGTCACTGAATCTGCTGTAACCAGAAGGATCTACTTTTAAACTTCCTTTTCCTGTTGATTTCCTAGCTCATTTCATTTTTATACTTTTCCCCGTGTCAAAATTGGGGGACATAATTTGGTTGAAGGATATAAGCCATGAACTTTACAAAGAGAATAGCATTCTTTATTGCTTTATCACTTTTTCAAATGTATATTAATTAAATAGAAGTTTTGAAATCTATCCCGTCAAATTTGAAAAAATATATATGTATGTATGTTTGTGTGTTTCAATGTAAAGTTTTGCTTTAATCCGATAGATGTCGCAATAGTTTCTGGTTGATTTTCTAAAATTCAAAGATTCGGATTGCCGCCATCAAAATTTTTGTTAACATAACGTTACATATTCATTTTTTTAAAATAAAGTATCTAACAAATTTTATGGTAAATATAGAGACTTACTTTTCGCTTTGCTTAATAGATTGTCACACAATATTTTAAAGTTTAATAAAACTCAACTCTTTGATCTAATTGCCATGTCCTTAAACAAAATTTAAAGTTTTTTCCTTATTTTCTTTAAAAGATCAAATAATGTTAGTGAGTAAACAGTTTGACAAAGAATTGAAATTGTAATGGACTTATGTCCAATATATGTATGCAAAATTTCAAATACATATACAAATACAAATAAAAAAATCCTTTAGGCTTTTCGAAAAGACAAACAAAAACCATTAAACAAATATTCAAATGAATGAACAAAGAAAAGTATATGTATATATACGTTTTTCAATATCCATTAAGTGTGGGAATTTCAACAAATGTCTAACAAAAAAGGGAACAATCAAATTAAAAAGAAAACCTAAAAAATGGCAACGAAAACCAAATCAAACATTACTTGTATTAGCTACAGCATATAAATGTTAAGTAAATATAAAAAGTTTTATTTTTATATACTTGTAAAAGTTTAAATAAATTTTTATTTAGTAAAGTGCTTGCTGGCTGGCATCAAGAACAACTATACCAGCATAAAATGTACATTAAATTTAGCCTAAAAGTATAATTTGTTTAACTCTTAAATATAAACTAAACTTACGAAATGTTAATGTTTTTCCTGGTGTTGACTTTGAATTAAATTAACTTGCTGAGCTTTGTGAAAAGAAATGAATAAATACAAAACCGTTAATGAGATAACTTTTACTTTTAGCTTATTAAATTTTATGTTATGTGGGCGCGTGTGTGTGTGTAACTTTCTTGCTTAGTTCTTTGTTGGCTTTTGTTGGCATAACGTGCTTACATTTACTCTTAATGAATGTAAATTTTGCCTTTCTTTACATGCGTAATTTATCAATATACAGCCACCATTTATTTTAGCAACGCAGCCATAGGGATAATGATTACAAAAATGTTGAGAAGATGGAGGCGGGAGGCTTAAGTTAAAGATCAAATTCCTTAACAAGCTAACGTGATACGTGTTAACGCCTATGCATTTTGTGTTGGAAATTATATTTGTATGTATCAGATAACAGTACATATGTTACCTCATTAGTGAAAATGAAGCTGATTAGTCAATTAGCTAAACTCAACGTATTATGAAATTGTTTTTCTCTTACTTATTAGCTGGGCTAAACGTGTTTGGAAAATAATCAGTTGATTATTAAGATGTTATAGGTTAAAGAAGGTCGTAAGAGTTTAAAAGACTACATTAACATAAGAAGGGTATGCCTTAAGCAGATTTTAATTCTTAATTTTCTCTTATTTTTGTACAATATTGCGCGGATAAAAAGAAAAGCTTAAGAAGTCGAACTATCTTATCTTCACCGACAGAGCTGTTATACAACAAATCCTGTGGATAATTTGGCTGGTCTAATTTCGTTACAGGAACGAGCATTAACCAGTACTAACACACATTTGCAGTTGCCCTGTTGCAAGACATCAGACTTAATCGTCCACTGATTTCTGTTGTACTAATTTAGATAAAAACCGCTTTAAATACACTTTGCACAGCGACAAGAATGTATGCAAAAACTAAACGACTTTCTTTATCAAATAAATTTTTTTGTGCTCATTTGTATGCCTTAAATCTTCTACATATTAAGGCAAATTAGAATGACCAATGTATATCATATTATATTTTCCGTATAGATATATTTTTGCAATATTAATCTTGAAATACAGCCAGTTTACATGGTTATCCTTTTTATTTTAAATATATCAAAAAAACATTTACTGCATAATAAACTAAATATACAGTTTTGTATAAAAAAGGAAGTGTTTTTATTAAAATATAAAAAGCAAAAAATAAATAGAAGAAAAAAATCCTACAAAAAATAGACAAAAATAAATTTTGCAAAGATCAACAAAAAATTAAATTGAATGCAGACATTCAATCATATGTTCAATCCTGCACATACACACACACACAAGTTTAAATATCAGCTAACTAGGCAGAGCAAATTAATTTAACATTTGTCTTGTTAAAGAGAACATCACAGTCAGTTAGTACAACATCACATATGCATCTCCTTATTGTCCTTGTACATTTTTACACAAACACACTCACACACACTTATATGTATGTACATACGCAAATGCAATTGTACGCACATCATGCAAAGAAAAACACAAAAATATAAAATACGATTTTCTTGTATAAATATTTTCAATTTCTTGAAAGCAAAAAAAATAAATGAATAAGAAATAGTCTGGTAAAGAAATGATAGAAGTAAATTGAAAATATGTAGTTAGAAAAAAATAGTCAAATGATTCTGCATGAATTTGAGATTTATTTATGCTGCATGGCTTATTTTAAGAATATATGTTTAAAGGCACACAACACAAGTTCACAAATACACTAATACGCATCCTTATACATATACTTAAATACAGATAGATTCAAACTAGTAATCATACATGCCCGTAGAATAACTTGCAATAAGGATACATAAATGAATGAATATTTTCTTAGACTTAGACTAGACAACAGGTGGCTTATTATAAACGTATGTACATATGTTTGTATGTATACAATACATACATTTGTGTATTCATGTACATACCCAGCAAACTCTTTGTAATGCTTTGTAATGAGTTAAAATGATAAAAATACAGTAGTTGCACTACTTACATTTTGACATTTGAAACTCATTACTTAAACACGGCGATGTCATTGCAGGCAAGTACTTACCACGTGCACTTATAATTAGGAACCTAAATAAGTCATTACAACCCTCGCTTTCAAATAGGGATTTTGTGAAGTCATTAAGTAACTACTTACTGATAATGAATAAAGCAGCCCTCTTAATTACAAATAACAAATTGAAAAAGTCACTTCTTTTAAAATATTATAAAACTTCTTGCTTTTATTAAGTAAAACATCTAATTGATTGTATGGGCCTACATAACTTTTTATAAATAATGTATTATATACGGCTTCCTAAGAAAGAAACTGAGGTTTGTTACTTCTGTACGTTAGGTTTTACAGAAACACTTAAAAAACCCTTAAGAGCCGGTTTAAAAACCGCCGTTTAGATTTATAACCATCCGTCAAAAATATAATTATTTATACTTAAAGTATGTTTATCCAAACGAGAATTATAATAACTTATCAAAGTGGCTCCTAACATTTTTTTCGTTTAACAGAAACACTTAAAAAAACCTTAAGAGCCGGTTTGAAAACCGCCGTTTAGATTCATAAACATCCGTCGAAAATATAATTACTTATACTTAAAGTATGTTAACCCAAACGAGAATTATAGTAACTTATTAAATTGGCTCCTTACATTTTTTTCGTTTAACAGAAACACTTTAAAAAGCCTTAAGAGCCAGTTTGAAAACCGCCGTTTAAATTTATAAACATCCGTCGAAAATATAATTTCTTATACTTAAAGTATATTAATTCAAAAGATAATTATAAAAGTTAGTTTTAGTGGCTCCTAACATTTTTGCAGCCAAAGTTATGCAGCATTCATGTCTTTTTAGATACCGACAAATAAATTATTACGTTTCACAATATAATCATGTTATTACAAAACTACTTGTTAGTAATGCAGACGGTATTTAATACTCATTGAAAAGTATGTCATTGAGTAAGAGCAATTCATTACCCAGTTTTTGCTGGGTATGTGTCCAAAAAAAAATTCTAACATATTTTTGCAGTTCTTTTTTAATAAAAATAAAATTGTACGCAGTATGTATGAACGTATGTATGAATGTATGTGTTTACATATAAATGTGTGTAAATAAATATATACATATGTATTAGCCGTTGACTTTAAAAGTGGTTTAAGTTAATTTTTTTTTAATAAAATGTTTGTAACGATAGTGAAAATCACAGTCCTAGTGACTTAAATTATATTCTAACGTGTTTATGGTCACTTTAACATAAAACAACTTACAAATATTATCAATTCAATTAACATACTTTTATACACAAATTTGGACTTAAACCATTTCTATAATAAGCGGCTCAAATGCATATTTATTCTGACATTTATGTATTTGAGTGTTTGTGTTTTCTTTATGTATGTAAAGCAATTGTGAGTCATGTTCTCACTTGTAGTTGTTGAACATTCATGCATTTTTGAGGTTTTTAAATTGTCTGTTCAACATACATTCACATACAGTAACAGTCAGACGCATTTAAATACAGTAAAGATTAAAGTAATAGTAGTTGGAAAAAAAGTTGTTCTCTTTATTTAGATATTTTTTTTTTAATAAAATTATAAAAATTTTTAAATAAATGTTCATAAGGCTTTTGTCTGTCAAAAATTGAACTAATTATCCTTTTCACAACTTTGGCTATTTCGCACAAAAATTAAGACTCTCAAAACTTCATATACAATTTTTATTAATGTTTCTTTTTTTGTCATTCAAAGCTTCATTTTTATAAGAAATATTAAATACATATGCAATAAAATACTTTATTGTGTCAAACTTGTATTTATTAAAGATCTTTAATTTTGGCAAGTCATTATATTATTTTTAACGAATCTGTATAAACTTACTATTTTAGGTACGTGTTTGTTTCTGTTCATACTATTGGGTAGCAAAATGCCTTACAAAAATACTTTGAAAGCATTGTGGAGTAAAATAGTTACTCTTTACTTTGTAAAACATATTAAAAAGTACGAACATCAATACCGCACAACAAAATAGGCGAATACGATGTAAGAGACAACAAAGAAAATGCTTATAAAAACGTAGCAATCCAATGTACAAGAAGGCATATTCAGTATATTTCAATATGTAAAATTGCATTTTTTTTTTTAAATTTTAATTTTACTCTTTAACGGTGCCTATGCGATATTAAATAAACAACAGCAAAAACGTCAAACAGAAGAATTTCCACGTTTTCTTAATGCTCGTTTAACTCGAATTAAAATTTCACATACTTGTTCGACAAGTATTCTTATGACCGATATGTTCTGTATTGTCGAGTATATTAATAAACATTTGCCTAATAATGACAAATCAATGAATGTGCTTGTGCATTGTTTTACTTTACACATGAAAATTGTGTGGTAAAAGTATAATAGTACATGGCAGTAAAATGAAATTCCTCTGTGTGTATGTTAGAAAAATGTTATTGCCTTTGGTAGTTAAGAACATAAAATCATTTTTTGAATTTCTATAAAAAAATTCTTTGGCAAATTTTTGTATCCTTTGAAATATAAAACAAGGATAACAATTTAAATAACTAAAGCTTTCAAAAATAAATACACAAAAGTAAATATTGTGTTTAAAGAAAAGCGAATGGAATGTTTTATAGAAAATATTTAATATAGAAAAAAAGTTTTGTTAAAACCAAATGTTTTAAAAGAAATTCAAAACAACTACTAAATAAAAAGTTTTTTTTTAAATATATTTAAGCATTTTATTGTTGGATTATTTTATTTGTTAAAGTTTTAAAGGATTTTATGACAATATTTTTAAAATATGAAATTTTCATTTTTCCCTTTTAATTTAATTGCTTTTATTAAAGAAGTATCATTACTTAAAAATGTCATTTAGATTTGATACGAGTTTCTGTCATCAGTTAATGTGACATAAATTAAACATCCATAATTACAAATATTTGCAGTAGTAAATATCGATACATACATATGTATGTAGATATGCATGCGCAAGTTTTACGAGTGCATGTTATACACACTACATATACTTATGGAGGTACGTGTGCGTGTGTGTGTATGCAAAATATCATCAATTATGCGGTGTCAACAGTTTAATAAATACAAATATTCATAAGAGTATTTTCCTGTTTACCTGTTTATGAATAAGTATATCTACATGTTTGTATGTACATACATATGCATATGTATTGAATATCTATATACACTAACAATGCTTGTATGTATTTACTTTGTTTGTTATGATCATCGTCATCATCGGTATCAATGTTTGCGGTTTATAATTATATTCAAATAACTGCAGTTCACATATTTTCATAATATTCCAAGTAAATATTTAATTACACAATTCTTGTGACCATAAAAATGCGGGTTTTATGATTGAAAACATACAAAAAAATGTATTAAATATTGAATAAAAATGTATATAAAAAAGTTATGTTTTTAATATGCATGTTGCGGTATGCTTAAAGTACTTTAATTACTGACTTAAAATATAAAAAAAAAAATAAAATAAAATAAATATACATATATTTAATTTTTAATAAATATTTAATAATAATAATCACTTAAATTCCTGCATGCTGTATGTGATTTTTGTCACATTCATTTCATATTCAAGACTACTGCATTAAACAAAATAAAGTAATAAATGAAGCATAGTAAAAAACTAAAAAAAATATCAAAAATAAAAACAATTGAAAAAAGTGACATTTATTTGGGGATAGAAATAAACAAAACCCAGACTTTAGTTAAAAAAACAATATATTTTGTTTTAAAAAGAAATAAAAAAACAAAAAACTTTAAAAATAAAACATGTTTCTAAAATAAAAAAAAGAATATATTTTTATTATCGTCAGCTATGTCGAACTTATATCACCTTTACTGAAAAAGCTGCCTTTTTTTTCTCTCCTTAAATATTCAGTTAATGACAATATGACAATCATTAAATGTGCAGTAGAGAACCTTACTTTAAAATTGTTTAAGGTAGCATCTCTGCTAATTGAAATTCCAAAAAAATTTAGATTTAACAGTTTTCCCATTATTCCCAATAATGGTTACAAGTCAGTCGACAAAATAACTACTTATATGTTTATCGTTAAAACAAGATAGTAAAACGCATAAAAGAGCAGAGGTTTTTAGATCAGAATTTTTAATATTTCTCAAATTAGGGAATATGTTTAGGAATTTTAACCAACGCGATAAATTTAAGTCGGTAGCAAAACTCAGGAAAAATTCAGGAAATGGTTGGCAACAATTATTGAGAAAATTACAAACGGAATAAAGAATCTATTTAATCTTTTTTAGGGTATAACAAACATATCAAAATGAAATGCGTTTCCGTAAGTGTATGTGTGTAAACATAAGAAACAAAATATGACATCAAACAGACAAGGGCGGTCTTTGTGTTTTGTACTTTACAATAAACAAAAAAGTGCACTAAAGCAAGGATATTAAAAAAATGACACCATTTTCATATTTTTTTAAGTAGAAAAATTTGATACGAATTTTTATATTCCAAAATTTAAAAAAAAAATTTTCAAAATTATTTTCTTAAGGTTCTAATGGACTGTGTTTAGAAGCGGAAAAAATATTAGTTTTTCCACGAAACTTTTAAAAGCCTATATTGTATCGAATATATAAATTTGGGAAATGGTGTTGTCTAATCAGAAATAAA
Source organism: Paykullia maculata (assembly GCA_003055125.1). NCBI lineage: Eukaryota > Metazoa > Arthropoda > Insecta > Diptera > Rhinophoridae > Paykullia > Paykullia maculata. The sequence continues at coordinate 21,592 of NDXZ01017758.1, forward strand.
TAAAAAAATATTTTTATAGAAAATCCATTTCTATGAATTGTTTTTATTTTTGATAAGTAAATAAAGAAAAAAATATTTTATTTTCTTATAAATAATCTGCTGTAAACAACAAAAACACCGGTGACCATGAAAATTACTTTTGTCTTGTTGTTTTTTTGCCGCAAATTTCAATTTGGTTTTCCGTTTTTTTTGTCGATTGTTTTATTTTCATATTTATTGCATGATATTGAAAACATCTTCTTTCTCTTGTATCCCTTTTTATTTTGCCTTCTCTTGGTGTTTTTGTGGCATGTTGGCTGATTGTTTCGTTGTTGCAAAATGATGATGATTGCTAAATCATTATGGCGTAAAAACGTGTTGAAAGAAAGCAAGAAAGTCAGACGGCGCATTGCAAACGGCCGACTAGTTGTAGCGTTTGTTGTCTTATTCACTCATGTCTTTTGTTATTTTTTTCTTTTATTTTTTGCACTTTTTAAATCCTTGAATATGGTCAAAAAGGGTTTTTATATAAGTTTATCATTCCGTTTGTAATTTTTGCAAAATTTATTTTTTATTTCAACTTTTTTTTGGAACTTTAGTAATTTTTTACATCAATATTTTTTATCAAAATTCTGCTCTGCTTGCGTTTAAAAGTTTAAACAAGATATAGACAAACTGATTTAAAAGAAAGAAAAGGAAGGCAATAAAAATCATACTTGTAATTACATTATATATAATATTTATTTATTTAAATTTTTGCACTAGCCCTTAGTAATCTAACGTTTTGGTTTATAAGTAACTTATAGTGTATTGAATTCAATGTTTGTTTATGACTAATTTTCCCACAATATTTTGTCAACTGAAACAATATCCCTATTGAGATATATAAAGTTAAAATCTATTTAAGATTCGACTTAGCCATACTGTAACGCACATCCCATACAATAGTCGATGTGAACATTTTTTTCTATCGAAGATACATCTGCGTCTGGCTAAATTATAGTTTTCATTTGGGTTAAAGGATTCCTTTTCGTACAACTTCTATTCACTTATTATGCCAGTTTTGCTCTGGTATAGAATAGAAAACGTGACTTTGGTATTAAAGATCTGCAAATAGTTTTTTTTCCTTGATTTGATTTCTTTGAAATCTAAGCGAAAGGATAATAGATTTATGGCAGAAAATTATTATTTTTATTAATAATTTAAGGCGATGTTTAATTTTATAAAAGGAAAACTACTCAGTATCTACATATAAACGGTTATTAAAACTTAATAGAGTTTTTTAAAGCAGAGTTTCTTTATGGAAAATATTTAAATTAAACAATTTTGTTTAGTTCTCAAATGTGGTTTCTTAGAAAATAAAAAATTAAATCCTTTTTTTATGTTTTCCAAACAATTTATATTTTTTTCAAAATTTTAAGTTTTGAGTATTTTTTTAACAAAATAAATGTGTTTTTTTTTTAAATTAAATTCATAAAAAATGCGGAGCTATAAAGATGCCTTAATAGTTCAAATTTTTCAAATACTATATTTAATCTAAATTTAACTTATATTTTGTATTTGACATTCGATTAGTTTATATTTAGAGGCTTCACCATTGCACAGTAGTCACTTTCAAATTACCGTATTCGATATCAATCGACATTTTGTTTGAATGTGCGAGTTCTTTTTGAATTTGGTATAGAAATATTAATTAGAATTTTTTATTTTCGATCGATATTAAATGTCGTGATTTGCCACCAGTATAAAAAAACCGGCTTTGTTATTTACGCAAAAAAAAAAA
>NDXZ01017758.1:28139-45062 GCA_003055125.1 Paykullia maculata
AAAAAAAAAACAACAAAGCAAACAGCGGCAATAGCGGCTGCCACATGAATGGAAACAGACAGAACATTGACATGTTTATTAGAATTTAGTGTCATTAAAAAAGGAGTAAATTTATAATGAACAATAATATAAAGTGTGAGCAAACGCTTGGCATAAAATAAGAGTTAAATGCCTTAAATTTTAATAAATTAAAAACGTGTTTTTTTTTAAATTTGGGTTGGAAAATTTTATTTTTGTTTAAATACTTTTAAGGGGGGCTTAGAACATTAAGAGTTATTAAAAAAATTTGATTAAAAAAAACTTTTTCAACATAATTATTATAAAAGGTATTTCATAAACATAACAAAAGTATGGCCGAAAATTTCAATTTTATAATTTAAATGTAAATTTTTTAAAATAAATTTAAGAGTACATTTTTGCAGTAGATTTCTCTTTAAACAAAACTCATTTAATAAAATGGAGGGTTTACACAATCGACCATCATTTTTTAAAACTAAAAACCACATTTAACTCAATACAGCCATATTTGTCATTCTTCTATCCATCTTTTTTTTGGTAAAAAATGATCAAGAGTTTAATTTTTAAATGATAATGAATTATTACATACATCGTTTAATAATTATGTATGTCAAAAGCTTACCGATGAAACCTTCTGTATAGCAGTTGTTTTAATAAAAGATGATTGTTGTTAACAAATATCGCTTAACGTTATGGTGAAAAGGGATTAAATTACATTCCTTTCTTTCGCTTCGTATTAGTCACACCACATCCTAATATTTCTTATTCTCTCCCTCTTTTTCTTGCACACTACTAGTCAACTGAAATCGCTATTAATATTTATTTGTGGTTCTTTCTTTTACGCCACAATAAGTCATAAATATTTTCCCAGACAAATTGGTATTTTAATTGATTTATTTATTGTTAACCTATGACCATTGGTTAAATCAGCTAAATAGCAAAAGAAAAAAAAATTAAATTTATGTTTTTCAAAAAAAGAAAAAAAAATACAAAATAATTCTATTTCAAACAATAGCAAATTCGGTTGACATTATGGTCGAGACATTTAATATGCAGTGGCTCCATGTTATAAATGCAAAGAAATAAAATGCTCTAAGAGTTTTTACTTTCCCTCGGAGGAGTTGAAAAATAAAATACAAAACAACGAAGCACTTTTTACTTATTTAACAAGTAAACTTGATTATAACAATGAAATTTCTACTCTAATAGTTGCACGAAACTAACAGCAACAACAACAATGTCTGCAATATTTTTTTTTTTCTAAAATCAATAGCTTTTAGTTTTCAATACTCCGCAACCGTTTCCCATTTTATTAAATGACAAATGATGTGTTTTACACTTCCAACATTTAAGTGTTACTTAAAATTTTAGATATTTTTTTTTATTGTGTTCAAAAACTTTACAGTTTTTCGAGTAAAAAGTAGAAGATGAAGAAAAAAAAAAGAGAAGCAAAAATGAAAAACAAAATATAACAATGTCTTTCTATGCCTCTAAGTGACGAAAATGTCGAAAAGTTCTATTTGATTTATGGTCTAAAGTGCATTAAATAAATTTTATTTCATCACATTACAACGAGATTCGCACAAAACTTTTGCCTGTCGGAGAAAGTGAGAAAATGTAAGAGTTAGATGAATGTGTGTGTGTGTGTATATGTATGCGTTTTCTGCGCTTTCTCTAAAATTTACAATGTTTGTTGTATCCAATACTTAAAAGTGTTGAAATTTAGTTTTTCTTCTAAACATTTGTGTATAGAATTTTGGCATTAAATAAATCATTTATCGACATATTGGCATAACAACTGCCCTAAAATAAACTCTACTATTTTTTGCACCCCATCTGTATCACTCCGATTGCAGTATCATGTGCTCATTCATTTAATAGCAATCAAATGAAATGTATACGCAAAACTTGGCATTGAACTTAAAAATGTCAGACAGAAAAGAAAAAAAAATTAACAAATGGCAGTTAGAAGTTGTTAGAAGGATTCTTGGGGAATGTATTTATTTAAACGAATTAAGTTAAAAACTATTTGAGAATCAGTTAAATGGTCGCTGTAAGAAATAAAAATTTTACTGCAATAATAAATTTAAGGTAAAGGCAACGATTTTAAACTTGTTTAATTTTTTTCTGCAATAGAAAAATTTTTTTGTCAACAACATATATTTTTACGTTTGAAACTTTTTGGTTTATTTTTTCCAGGGTTTTTAAGTGCAAATAACGAAAAAAATTTTTTTAAATCCCTAAAAAAACTTAACCACACAGCAATTGATGAAAGTGAGATGTCTTTCTTACGTCACAATTCAAATTTTTTAAGGTTTGTTTTATTAAAGCTTTCTATTCACTGAATCCACGGGAGACATTTTTAGTTGATTTTTCAAAGTTTCCGGATTCGTAAAAGTTTTTTTAGTCTTGGATATGTGGTTGTATTACAACATTAGAATGTCTTTTTAAATTTTTACGAAAAATATTTCAAAGAAGTTTTCAGTTGCCTTAAGGCATGACTAAGATTCTTTATTCTGGTAAAAAACTGAGCTTAGAACCATTGAAATGGATAACTACAAATTCAAATCTTATGTAGCTTTAATTTCAATATCTACTTTTGCCATTTATTTAAAATTATTCTGTGTGCAAATCCATCCTGCAAAGTTGTAATTCTTTGTTTTCTTTTTTGTACATCCTGCTAACAAGAAAAAACTTGTTACAACAATTCTTTATTCATTAGTTGGACAAAACTTGGAAATAAAATGAATAAAAAAAGGAAAAAAAAATATTCTTAAATAAAACTTTATGACAATTAAACCCACACATGTACATGACTTGCACAACATGTAACTCATTAATGAACCGAAACATATAGAAATTAATTAAATAAATTTTATACAGAAACATTTGGAAAAAGTATTTACATTATTTATTTAGCAAAAGAGAAGTAAAAGAAAAGATTTTAATGACACTTTATGAATGGGAGAGTGTGTTTGCAGGAAGTGTCGACCTCATGTGGTAAAAATAATATTGTTTGACAATTTATTGTCAACGTCGATATTCAGTTAATGGGGTTTGTTTTAGGGGTTGTTAAGGAGAAGACCAGATATTGGGTTTGAGTTTTAATACTAACAACCAAAATAAAAATTATTTTTAAAGAAAAATTAAAAGCCATTGGAAATTAAAAGAACTTTTCTTTTAATATTATTTTCAATTTTGTGTTTAATCCTTAACTTTTTGCAGAGCAACACCCCCCTGCTTTATTATCTATCCGAATTAGTTTTCGTTTTTTTTCTTTTCTCTTTGCCCAAAAACTGATAATAATGACAGCAAATTGGCCTTTGTCTAAGTATTTACTTACTGTGTCCTTCTAGGCCAGTCTCTGTGTGCAATCGCTTGTCTGCCCTTGTCTTTTGCTGGGTGTAAAATGTTTTCTTGCCATTGTTGATCCTTAACTGACCGAGACAAATAATTTACTATATGTTGTGTATTTCCTCAATTTACTTGTTATATATGTATGTATGTGTGGGTGACTTAAATAGTATTTGTATGAATTGAGTTGGTTTGTTGGTATGAAAGTGCGTATGTGGCATTTGTGTTCAAGTGGCAATTGGTTAACAAAGAAAGACCTTTTTCCCCCAATTTTTTGCCACTACTTGTAATAATAATCATAGGAGAACCTTAACACAAAAATATGAGGGTATTTTAGAGTTTTTTTGTTGGCTCTTTTTTCGGTTTAATTTCAATCAGATAAAAATAACATATTATGGCAATTTGGTAATACGAAAGAGTATTTATTTATGATTGGGCCAGGTGGAAGAAATACTGACAGGATATATACAAGGAAACATTTTATAATAAATATTAAGTCTACCATTATGGTCCTGTATTTATAGTAGTAACACAAATATAAGATAAACAAAAATTAATGAAAGTGTATGGAGGCTAGAAATGTTGGTCTAACTCAAAGAGTATTTAAAAAATAGAAATATAAGTTCTGTATTTTAAATATTTCCATTGAACTTTAGATTCACCCACCTTTTGTCGGGTAAAACTTTATTTTTAAGAATAATCTTTAATAAAATCATTATTTGTGTAACCTTTTTAAGGGGATATGCGAAAAAGGTAATAAATACCCGTCAAGTACTTAAATACTGCCAAGTGTAGTTACATTGACATTCTTCGGTATTTTTAAAATCAATATTCAAAGGAAATGCCATTGAGATTTTAAATTAATAGTCTTTGAATAATTTGGTATAAATTTTTTGCCCTCGAATTTATAAAGTTTTTAGGTTCTAAAGAAGAAAATGCAAATAATTAAGAACTAAAACTAAAATGGTGTTTTTAAACGAAGAAACACAACTTGTATTTCTTATAACGCAAAAAATTTCGGGACAAAATCATTTAATTAATAAAAATGTTTTAAAATGAAAGCAAAACTTTAAGTTTTTGTCAATATTTTTATTTCGCAATATTACTTTGACTAACACGATTTCAATAGACTCATATTCTTTTAGAGACTTTATCAAAACCATTTTTAACTGAAAAAGGCTTTTCGATCAACAAAGTAAAAAGACATATTACGAGAAAATATTTTCTTTGACAATTTTTTTTCCTTCTTAATTCTATGCAAGTTCGTTTTTTATTTAAATAATCTTAATTTTATTTAAAACATACAAACATTCATATTTTCTTTTGGCCTTTAAATGTGTTTTTATTTATTTAGTTAATCTCTCTTTCAGATTTTTGTTTGAATTTTTCTAAACATTTACACTCACACATGAAGGAATACAAACGTTTGTAAACATAATATTTATGTTAACACATTACGTATGATGTTTTCTTTTTCCACATTTTTGTTTGCTTTTGTTGTTGTTGCTGTTATTTTAGTTACTTTTATAAATATTATATTTATTTAAAGAAACAAGAAAAAAATGAAAACACAAACATCAAGATATAGTAAACTGCAAAGAGAAGCTTAGTTAAGAGAAAAAGAAAAACAACAGAAAGGAAAAATCTTAATCCAATAAAAACATTTGTTTGTTTTTGTTAAAATGTTGATATATTTACACATGTATGTATGTGTATGTAAGTGTCATTGAGTGTATATAAATACATGTACACTGCGTGTCACAGTTATTAATGCACTTTATATTTCTTTCAATCTAAATTGTGAAATATGATTTTAAGAAACTGTAGTAGAATAGAAATAAATTTTTTTTGGATGTGTTGTAAATATTTGTAGTATTTTTGGTTTGTAACAAATATTGCATATGATAATATTTTTTTTGCTTCATAACTATAAAGCTGATTTTTATTACAATTAGTGTAGTTATTTTTGTTGGATAATAATAAAATTTTAATACAAAAGTAAATTTTAACCAACTTCTATAATTTTAAAAAATAATTTAAAGCTGGACCGTAAAAAGTGCTGTTTTAACTTTTAAACAAATTTAAATAATTATTGACAGAATGTCTTTAGTCGCATGAATTTAAGGATAATCCACAAAAAAAGGAAATATTTTTAATGCCATAATCAATCTTATGAAAGTATTTTCAAATATTATTATCAATAGTTTCATTTAGCTTTAAAAAATTTACAACAAAATTGACTTTTTAAAGCCCATAAAGGTTAAATGACGAAACATTTTAGGAATTCCGAAATTTAATTTATGCTGCAATCATATTTAACCTGGTATTTTAAATACAAAAGACTAGCTAATATGTTTATAAAATAAGTGATATTTTAAATTTTTTTCTAATTTTTATAGTTTTTCTTTTAAATAATAATAAAGGGTTTTATCAAGCTTTTCCAAGTAACAAAAAGAATTTTTTGAAACGCAGAAACTAAAACTCGCACTAAAAGGTCTTAATTAAGTTTAATATCATTTAAAATATGTATAAATAAAAAATAAAAATAAAACAAAAACTTGTTACAAGTTTTTGCAACTTCATATTTTGCCTTAAAATTAAATACTAAACATTTTTGGGTGCGTTTATAAAAGTGACATACAGTGTATATGCGTGTGTGCTTTAGTATAAATATAAACAAAGACATAATACTCATATACTAATACAAATAAGCAAAAAATACAATACAAATATACGAACAACCAAACCAAAAAAAGGTAGAAATACTTAAAATTTATAAAATCTGTTTAACTTAAAAAAAAAAAAAAATAAAAAAGGAAAAATAATATCTACGAAAATAAAAAAAATATATTTAATAAAAAACCTAAACACTTTGTACAAAATAGAGGCCAAGCAGATTCGTACTTTGTGTGTATGTGTGTGCGTGTGTGTAAACATTTTTGTTATACAAGTGCAAATATTATTAAAGTAATGCAGGATAGAAACAAAAATAAAGAAACATTTTTATTTTCTCTAAAAAAAACTCACACACACGCAGATACATTCATGTATAACTTAAGTTTTGGAGTCTCTACAGAAACATGTGAGTCTGTATGTGGCTTAAATAATATTTTTATATTATTATTTACTTAAGGTGTAAAACATCTAGTAAGTACTTAAGCTGATTACAAATAATTTTTGTTTTTTTTTTGGTTGTCTTGCAAACTCTATACGAAAAGGAAATTGTGGGGAAGAATGTAATAAATCTTTACTTAACAAACAAAAGACGACAAAAATAAGTATAGAAAAATTAATTATCTTTATTAAATATTTAATTTCATTAAATAATATTAGCTTGTAGAAGCTATTAAAAGTAAACAAAGGTTTGTTGGTTTAATATGGCAAAAGATAATTTGCCAAATTAAAATAAAAGCAAACAACTTTAGGTTATAAAACGTTTATAAAACGTGTTTAAAAATATACATAATTGCCTATTTCTAAATAAACGTTTTTGTTTCTTTCTTAAATGTTTTTACATTTTTTTAACGTTTTTTAAATATGTTTTTTTCTTTTAATTTCAGCATAAATTTCAATTTGTTTCTTGGAATCCTAAAATACTTAAAAAGTTGCTTGCAACAAAAAAAAAAAAAAATACAAAAAGTGGGTAAGCCATTTACAATTATTTTTAAAGTCCTTGCTTAGATAAACCTAAAAGCTATTTCAATTTAAAACTATATAAATAAAAAAATATTGAAAGATTTATTTTAATTTAAGTAGCAGTTGTTTCAATCATTTTAATTTATACAACAATACATTTTTTAAGCATATTAATCCTAAATGGTTATGATTAATTTTTCTGCAGCTAAATCTTTTATTGCACGATTTGTAATAATTTATTATTGTTAAAAAAAACAAAAAATAATAAAAATTTCTATAAATTGAAAAGCTATAAAAACTAAAGAAAATAAACCAGACAACTAAGCATAAAAATTTTATCCAAGTTAAATGATCAAATGAAAAACATGAGCTTTAAAAAGAATGTTTAAAAAAAAACTAATTTAAAAAAAAAATGCAAAATAAAATCTTTTAACTGCATTCTCTCCATAATTGGCTCATTCGTATTCAATACATGGAATTAAAAAATGTGTAATGAAATTCAACTTCATGAAAAATTCATGAACATTGTCGCATTTGTACTTTTACATTTTAGTTTATCAACTGAACATGAATGCGAATAGAAAAATATATAAACAAAAAAACAATTGAAATGTGACACATCTTTTTTTAAATGGTTAAAATGTAAAAGATAATGGATTTTTCTAATTTTGAACATTTAAATATCCATAAAAGTTTAATGAGGTTTGTTTGAAATAAAAAAAAAATAACTCAATTAAAGCAATAGTTTAAGTTGTAAGAGAAAAACTACTAACGTATTCGTATAAGTGATATGTAATGAACAGAGATAATAAATGTTTATTATACGTCATGAAGTGAGTGCCATAATGATTGTGTTTTTTTTTAAAGATATTGGAATCCAAAAATTGGATATAATGTGTATAAAGATGAAAAAAAATCTTATTAAAATTGGCGTGATAAATTCAATAATTATTTAATTTCTTTTAAAAACAGTTTTATTAAAAACATTTAATTTATAAAAACAATTTTTTATATAAAAATATTTCTGGGTGTTAAAAAAAAATTGTGTTTCTTTAAAAAACTATTTAAGACAAAATACAAAATATTCCAAAAATGATTTAAATTTAAAATCACAATTTTTTTTAACTAAATAACTTTAATCTTGAAAAAATCTTAAAAAGGGAAATCTAGAAAGAAAAAAAAACAGCTGTCAGCTTTCTCTTAACATTAACTAAACATATTTCGTACACTTTTACCAACACAAGCAGTATGAGAAATGTGTTTGTGTAAGTAAAATAAGTTGTAGAGTAAAAACTTTTAGGACTGTGAATTTTTTTCGTGTTTCGTTTTCTCTTCTAATGTTTTTTATCTTGAAAAACAATACAAATGTTAATATAACTGTAGTTATAGGTGTATGCGTGTGTCTTTAAAAGTATAAATGTTAGTATGTTTAACAACTCCTCTCTAATTTAGATGTCATTTTTCCTGACAGCTGCAGGTCTTTTGGCAGTATTCTCCACTTGTTTGGACAGATTTTGATGCCTAAGGTGTTTTTGGGGATACTTTTGTTTTGTTGTTTTTTTTGTTATTCTGAGTTAAGTTTTGTTTCCTTATTTGCAAATGCCTTAATATACTTTTTTTTTTGCTTGTAACAGTTTATGGTAGAAAAACTTTTTCTGCTTCTTGTTTAAATGAAAACAACAAAGAATTGTACTTGAAAATGAAATCTATATATTTAAACAAGGTTGGGCATGTGTCTGTGTGTGAGAGAAAAATGAAAGAAAAGTTGAAATAAATTAAAAATGACAATTTCCCCAGCATTTGTAACATATTTTCCATGTCATTCAAACATAAAAAGAAAAACGAAATCATCATCATCATAAGCCAACCATTGCTGCTTCTGGGTATTTTAAACCACAGCAGGAAAAAAGACTCCTCCATTTTATATTACCTGTTTGTCTTGTTTAGGTCATAACTTTAAAGGCTCTTATGAATGAAAAAAATATCAATAAAAAAAAGACCAGACTAAAGGTAAAGAAATGTTTAAAAAAAATAAAATTACCCATAATAAGCTTATTTGTTTTTTTTTAAATGACAGCGGTGTTTTCACTACAAAGCTTTGCTAAATAAGGCTGTTTGTTGAAGATAGTTTCTTTAGTTTTTGGAAACCCTACCCAAAATAATCTTTACGTCTTATTATTTATTTTCTAATATGTTAAATTATAATATGAAAATTAAATGTAAATACTTTAAGCTTTGGAAAAGCACAATTCCGGCACCCTTGAACAACTTTTTTTTAAGGTTAACAAAAAATACAAGTTTTTTAAAGTTTTGTTATTCTCTTGCTCTTTATGTTAAGTTTTTTTTTTTGTAATAAACAAGAAAAAGTTCACAGTTCTTTAAAACTTTATCATATTTTTACAATAATCGTTAAGAAACAACAAAAAATATAACAAAGTTTTAATTAAATTGCGTGAAATTTTTTTAGAGTTTTTGTTTAACATTTATAATTTAAGGATCAGAAACAACAAGAGAGAAATAAAAGTAATGGCAGAAAATTCCTTTAGGGATAATAAGAAAATAATTAACAAACTTAATTTTTTCTTAAGTTTTTAAAGCAAAAAACTTTAAACATTTTATTTAAACATAAAAATTAAATAAAAATAATTCTGTAGTGCCCGTCCATCCTGTTTACTTATTTAATATTTTTGTTTCATTCTTGATTTTTTTTTTAATTTTAATTCCCAACTTACATGACCTATAAAATTTTGCAGTGGAATGTAAAAAATAAAAACCAAAACAAATGAAAAACCATATTGCAAATGTTGTTGCTGTTGTTGTAACTGCAGTGGGAGAACTCTCGTTAAGTATTGGAAGGGGCTGAGCAAACAATTCAGCGTCTGCTTCACTTGCTAATTGAAAGCGAAAGAGTACGAAGTATTTACCCTACATGAATAAATTGGTAATAGTTGAAAAGTTAAAATGTTTAGGTATAAATAAAAAAATTTCTATGGCAAGAGACCATATAATTCAAAATGATAATGTAAAATGTCCATATAAGAATGCAAATGTGCCAACAGAGCTGTGGAGCCTATTTTTTTTTTCCAAATTATCTATCATATTCCGTGAAGATTTTTTTTGAAAAATAGCAAAATGAACGAATAGTATGTGTTTTTATTTAATTAAAATATTGCATTAATTTTTTTAACACAAATTTTATGTTAAAAAAAAAATATTTTATTAAAAACTATCCATTAAAATAATTTTTTCTGTGAAAATCTGTAATAAAAATAAATTTTTGTTGAAAAAACTTTTGTAAAAAATCCCCTTTACATTTATCAAATATTTTCCATTCACACTGAAAAACTTATTTGTAAAATTACAATTTTGTCAGCATTTTTCTACAGGAAAGACTTTGTAGAACATTTTCCTAAAGTAAAAATTTTGAAATTTTTAAAAAAGAACACATTTGGTTGAAACAATAACCAACAAGTTTAGAGGAAAAATGTTTAAATAAAAAATATAAAATATTTTGGTAAGAAATCGCTAAATATTTTAAAAAATCAATTAAATTTTGTTTTTGAATTCTCAAAAAAAAAGAAAAAAATAAATAAAATATCACGTATCGTAATGGATATAGAAAATAATGCTCGATTTTTTGATGATTCTAAGAAACTTAAAAATTATAAACAACATTATAAGGAATTGCTGCTTCAGAGATATTTTTGTTAGATGCTAACCCTGAAATTTGCATCCATTAAATAAGGAGTAATTAAACAAAATAAAACTATAAACAATTTAACAATGACAGGTTGTTTTTTATAAATTTCTGCAAATATTCTTTTTCTAAAATTGCAATCAATTGTGTCAAAAAGCTCTCTTTTTTATGTCAATTTTAGAAACTTGACAACATTGCTTTAAACAAATCCTTAAGAAGTGCTTATTTAGAAATAAAAAGTATTTCCAAAATATTTGATAAATGAAAATATATGAATAACTAATGATTTGTAGGGCAGACTAAGCTTTTGTCTCTCAAAACTCCGCCGTTTAAATCAAATGTTTAATTACTCGTTTAGTTTGAGACATTTCACTGATTCCTATTTTACCTTTAAACAAATGTAGAGCAAACAGAAACCGCAATTAATCGACCACAATATCGATGCTTGTCTTGCTTTCATTAAATACATTCACTCGTACAAACATACGTTTGTACATAGAACACATAACAAGTTCCTGGAAAATGTGTTTATTTCAAATAGAAAAATTGAAAAATAAATTTTATATCCTCCTTTCAAACATATAAAATAAAATGTTGCAACAAATTTTTTAGGTCATGTAATAATTAAAAAGTAAAAATAAGAAGAGGACGGGCTCAAATAAATAAATAAAACTTTAAAAAAAATAAAATTCATTATAGAATTAAATATTAACAATATTTAAATAACAATAATAAATTTCTAGCAATTCCTTATAAAACGCCAGGACATTTTCAATAAAGTAACAAAACAAAAAATAATATATTTTTCCTTTAATTATTTGCCACCACATGAAGTCAATACAGACAGAAACAAACATTCACACAGGCCGTGTTGAAACTTAAAGAGCAGTGTGTAAGAGTATAGTGCAGGAAACGGAAATCGTTAAGCAAACTAAACACATCACATTAGTTGTGCCACTTGAACACTCAATGCAATTCCTTTAAACAATTTTTACGAGTCGAAGTTAAAAAAATTTATTTATAACGAGCAAAAGATTTTCTAAGTTGAAGCGACAGATTTAATGTTTGCTAAATTTTACGACTTTCTGTTGATGTTCCGCCCTGCTCTACTTCACCCTAGACTGAATGTGCTTTTGCATGCTGCTGTGGCTGCTTATTTGACGTTGCTTTCTTTTGCAATAAAATGTTAAATGTGTAGAACTTCCAGTTGCTCTTCACGTCTTTTCACTTCAAAGTAACTTTTTATTTAATTTTTTCTTCCTAATTTTTCATTTTGCTGTGTTCAAATACGTGCGGAGTTCTCTACAAAAATTATTTGGTTTTTCTTTCTGTAAAACTATTTTTTCTACTTATACACATTGATTGTATGCTGGCTGCTTTTTAAAACTAACATATTTACATTTAGATGTTTATGCAAAATGTCATATAAATAATGGTGGCTGAAGACTTGCAGTTATAAGTGTCCGTAGTTGCAGTTTGATTTTGCAAAAAAAAGCGAAATTCAATAAATTTATATGGCAAAGTGAAAAGTAAATCGGGATTAAATTTTAGTATCTTGTGATTTAGTAGTCAGTTGTTTTTATAAAAAAATTTAACATAAACGAAAGGATTGAATTTATTTTAGTTTAAAATATTTAGGATATTTTATAAATTAAATAAAAGTTTATTTTCAATATGTTTCAGAAACATTTTTTTTTCTAATACGTTTAAATTGATCACATAGGAGAAACCTTTTGTTACAAAGTTAGAAAAAAAATAACATTATTGCATTTGAAAAATTTATTTGTTATACAAATTAAGTTTCTAATTATGTTTATTATTGGTTAAAATTGGTTAAAAGTGATAAAGATAATAGATACCCCGTTGAATCTGGAGTAGTTTCCCATGGCCGTGAATATACACTTAATTGTGGGAATTGGTTTGCTGTCACTCTTTTCTTATCGTTGAAAAAATACGTTATAAATTATAAAAACTCATTTAAATATTCAAGCTCTTAATATTTCAATATCCCCAATTTAACTATATGATTTATTATGACTGGACGGTGGTAGAGAAAATGATCCACCATTAAATCTCTATTTATAATAATCAAAATAATTAGGTGAAAATTTTCAATATTAAGTCTTGTGATTTGCTAACTACAGATTTAGATTTCTCTATTAGCGGTCCTTATCAAATTGTCCTCTAAATGAATATGTTATATAAAATGTAGTAAGATAGCGAAGAAAATAAAGTGACTACAATAATGCTATTTATGTTAATAACATATGGTCAATAAAAACTGTATCATAAAATTATTGACCATATATTTCAAAGTCAAAGTTTACTGCTGTCATAAAACCCAGCAAACAATATTGCTTTACTGCTTTAAAGAAGTATATGCGTGTTATTTGAGATTTTACTTTGCCTGGGTTACAGTCCAGAGTGTTATGCCCTTTTAAAAATGTTATTTAAATTATTACGGCAAAGGGGGAACATCTGTTGTTGTTGTTCGTTGTTCTTTTATATTTTTTGGTAATAAAACAAAAGTTCATAATAAATTGTTTTGATTTTTTATTTGCCTTTTCATTGTTATAACACACACACTATTTTAATACATTTACTTATATAATAGTATTTATATGCGCACATGTGTATGTGAGACCAAATGCTAAAGTAAAAAAAAACATAATGGGAGAGGCTCACAGTGTTATTCAGGAAGAGAGTGGCGAATAGTTAAAACCGTAAATGTCCAGCTATAAACATAGAAGAGAAACAATTTAGTGCACTTGAGAGCATATTTCTTATGTTTTTACAACCAACACACGCACACGGTCTCACACAATGAAACTTACAAAAAACAAAAACTGTTAAAATTTATAATCATTTCTAAGAGTAGTCATATTTATGAACACGAAAACTTTCAAAAAATATATATATTTAAAGATGGTATTTGCAACAATAACAAAAAAGGTTAATGAGTAAGTTTATGTCATGTGTTAATGAATTATTACGAAAAATACAATTTAAGAACTGTAGCCGAACTTATGTATGTTTAAGCGTACTCTATTTCTTTATTTAATTTTTTGCTGGAAAGAGGGGGAAAAAGTTTAGTTTTATAATTAACACAACATGTGACCGTAGAAACAAAAAAACTTTTGAAGAACTTTTTACTTTGTTTTACATCGTTTTCCATTTCATTCAATAAATACAGTTTGTGGTCATTTTCAATAACATGACGTTAATAATTTATACTTGTTTAAAAGAAAACTAATTTTTAGAAACGTAAGAAAATATTGGCTTAATAAGCTAGAAGTATAGTCTTATTACAAAAAAGTCTTATTGATTCGATAATTGATATAAAAATTAATCTTAAACTTTAAATGATTAATAATTTATTAAGGGGGTGCTTTTCTTCCCCCTGAATCTACCTACGCCTGCTGTATCACATATTTGTATGTCTAATACTTATCTCTGTGTTAAATGCCTCAACAGTGCAATAAACTCACTACATACTACATATAAGTGGGTTACTAACGTAAAATCAATAAACGTTGCTTTTAAAAAATTCATAGAAAACACAACTGCATTTCCGTTTTTATGTTGTTTTTTATTTCTGTTTGTTTGTATTTAATTTATTTAACCAGACTAAAATTACCGGCGATGTTGTGTGTGAAAAAGAATTATTTAGCTACAATTAAACTAATTTGCATACGGTAAAATGCGGATTGAAAAGTTTTCCGTCTTATGTTTTTTTAAGTGCCTTAAACTTTGCATTAATTGAACATTTTTAAGGGCAATGTTTACTTGTATACCCTACATCATAATGGATAGGAGGGATATAATGCGATTATGCAAAAATTTAAGAGTCAAAAAAAATTATCTTACATTCTTTTTTAGGTAAATTGATCGACTTAAGCTACGATCACATTAATCAAATATTTACTCGAAAAAGCTTTATCATGATTTTTAATAAAAAAAAATTTTGTTGACGCGGCTTGTTCTTTAAATGGGTTTTAAGTTTTTTACTCTGTTAAAGAAACTTTTCCAAATAAATCAAGGACTTATGTACTTTTTAGTGGTTACGTCTTTTTCATAAAATTTTTAACAAATGTAACCATAGATTTAAAATCACTCCTGAAGTAATAGTAGAAATAATATAATCAGTCTTTTACCGACTATTATGAACATTTTTTCTAAATTTATTTTAGTAAAATCTGGCCAATTAAAGTCCCCTCTAGTAGCAAATCTAGTCATTCCAATGAATACAGTTAGTAGAGGACATTTTGCCAGTCCTTGGTATTTTCACAATTTAGATTGGAAGATTTACTTTTTTAGAATTAAAATTCTATTACTAGGCATGTTTAATGGCACTTATCTTTTCCTCTCTGGTTTTTGTTTGTAAATGCTTATTTTGGCTATATGTGTATTTGCAAGTGATTACAAATTTAGCTTATTTTCTCGATTAGACGCTTAATTACGAAGATATGACGATTTAAAGTTTTTTTTTTAAATTTTTATATGAAAAATCATTTTTTTTGTCCACATATGCAAGTGGTCACAAGTTTTGCTGTTCGAATGTAAACATATTTAGTTGGTTTGTTTTTCTTAACGTTGTGACAATTGATTATGTGGTCACATTGTTTTATAGTGTGTGTTTATGTTTGTACATATGTGTATGTTCACAGTTAGATCTTTTTCTTTCTCTTCTTTGTCAATTCAAATAAACATTAACATAAACTTTGTAGCAATGTCCTATGTTCGTAATAATTTTCATGTCCATGTTTTGTGTGTCTCTTCCTATTTGTACTTAATCCTCAACACATTCTTCAAACTCTTGTAACTTATTAGTGAGTACATACATATGTAGGTACATAAGTATGTGTGTTATTATTTTGCCTGACTAACTGCCTGCATGCTTGAACATGCATGCCTGAATTTAGTTTAGAATATTTTGGTTAAAATTGTTAGACTTGTATTTGTGGCATATCAATGTGTTGATACTCATAGTTGTATTTGTTGTGCATATTTAGAATTAAAGAAAGCAATTCTGTTGTTGTTGCTGTACATTACTGTCACAGTTGAATTGTTTAAACAAATAAAACATGGTTGAAATGTGTTTGGTATATCCTGGTCTGGTCACTTTGTTTATTTGTTTAAGTGCAACTATTCACTCTTTACGTCAGTCGTTCAGTCTGTTTGTTTGTTGGTTAATAATGTTATTTACAATTACATTTGCAGTTGTAATATTTACAAACAACAAACATACATATGCATATAAGCAAGAACAAACCAGATTGTAGTAGTGATTATTATGCATTTTGTTTTTGTTTTACACTTTTACGGGGTTTTTTTTTTGCCATCATTCCAATGTGGCATTTTATTATAAAGAAGACATTTGTGGCCTTTTGTATGTAAATAATGTAAATGCAATTGTTGGTCAGTTGGTTGATTTGGTTTCAATTGCGTAATTATATTTGGCAATTGAAATTAATTTTCGCAGTTTATTTAAAAAGAAACTTTAATAAAATTTTTTTGCTTTTTTTACTAAAAATTAATTTTTTATAAATCCACAAAATAAATAAAACATAATATATAGGTATTATACCCTCTCTACATCCGAAAATTTTCAATATTAAAATGTTTTGTGGTACTATTTAGCCAAAGAAGTTCTAATGTTCGATTAATTATTCGCCTTATCGTGACAAAAAAGTGTAGGGGTGTAGAATAATACTTTAGGCAACCATTGCACGGCTGCATTACTTTAAACCCATGGCTGTATGGGCTCTGTTGTAAGTTATTTTATTATGTTCATATCAAATTTCCTTGACTTATTTTTTACTGTTAAAAAATATCGCTTTTACAAAGTAGCTCAAAATAAATTAAAAAGTAAAAAAAAATATTTTTTTAAGACCTCTTGTTGCATGAAAGCCTTTTAAGTCTTTACCTTTAAGTAAACAAATAAAAATTTAATAAAAAACTTTTTTATTGAAAAACAATTGTCATTTACATATTGTTCCTACAACAACACAATAAAAATAATAATAATGAACAAAATTTACATATTTTGATTATTTGTTAAAATTATATAGCGCGTATGTACATATGTATGTATGTATGTGTGTGCACGACAATAACTGCAAAGACACTTTTTACATCTTTTCGAATATAAAAGGGAAATGAGTTTATAAATAAAATCAGAAAAAAAGATATTGGCAAATTTAACAGCCCCCTCAAAG
>NDXZ01017763.1:7243-25205 GCA_003055125.1 Paykullia maculata
GAACAGAAAGTAATGACTTAGTGGTAATAATTTTTTTAATTACTTTGAACTTGTCATGGATTTTATAAGATCCCAACAGTTGTAAATTAACTACTTATAATTTAACTTTCTAGTTGCTGTTTGTTAACCAGTTATACTTTGTATTTGGTAGGTATATTTATAAGCAAGGGTCATAAAGTTTTGGACAACCCAAACAAAAATATGTTGTTATTCAGTAACTTATTTGATAAGTAAAGTTTGTGCTGAGAATTTCTTGTATCAGCTTATTAATAAAATAAAAACACAAACTCAGAGTATACAAACAAAAAATCAATTTAACTGATTTATGATTTACTTAAAATTGTTTGGTGGGAAATGCCTTTCATACTTTCCCCGAAATGGCCGATTGGTAAATGAATGAATGTTATTCTTTGAAGAAATTGGAAAAAAATTTGCTCAATATATGCACATTAACATTTTTATAGTGAGTAAGTAAGATTCAGTTATGCCTAATATTTAACCCTGTAAGGATAATGTTAAAGATAACGATACGTCTGAAAGACGTATGCATTTTAAAATCCTTTTAGGGACATCGAGAAACATATTTTTGGTAAATATATGTTTTATTGATGGCATTTATGTAATGAGTTTTTTTTTCGTATTAATTTAAAAGTTTTTTACATTAAAAATTATTATAAAACGAACAAATAACAAGAAAATGCAATATTTTCCAAAAAAAAAATAAGATAAATACAAGAGCGTTTCTCAAATGATTAAAAAATAATTTTTAAATATAAAAAACTAAAAAAATTTAAATTCAAAGTGGGAATTTCAAGTATTTTTTCATATATTCCCTACGATTTAAAGGCATTTGATTAAGAGAAATTATATTATGAGAAATTATATCTGCAGGTTTTTCTGGAAATCGATATTAGTGAACACATTTGAGCCCTAACAAGTCATTGCCAAGTTTTTGCTGGGCAGTTTTAATATTATCACGTACACAACGAGTATGTAAAATCGTTTATAAAAACACATTAAAGATTGGAAATATTGATCTTCCATATGCGTCAAAGGATTAAAAAATGATTGCATTAAATTTGCTATCCCTCTAATTAGTGATGAAGTTTAAACTTTTGAACATTTACACACAGCTTTATTGCATAAGTTTAAAAATGTTCTTATACCGCAAAGTAAAATAAAATAAAGTGTTTATTTCCTTACCTAATCTTGTCTTGCACTTAACTCTATAGGGGTCGACGCCTTTCTGCAAATGATAGTATAAGAGGTATCATTTAAAAATAATAAACATTTTTAATCTGTTGGAAAAAAATAAAAAGATAAACTTAAGATATTTTCCAGAGTCCACAGATATGATTTAAGAGGAAATAATATAACAAAAATATTTTGGGAAATTATATAAAATTTTAAATGAAAAGATCGGCTGCTTTTTAGAATAATATACAGCAATTAAATATCTAAACACATTTAAAATGGGGCAAATATTTAGTTATACATTAAAAATATGATTTGTTAAAAATAGAATAAATTAACTAAGAAAGTTTTTAATTGCATATTTATCTCAAAATTCAACATCCACACAAACAACAAACAGTTTAAGTTTTAAATTTATTTAGGTAAAAGTATAATATTCGGCAGCACCGAATTCGGTGCACCCGCCTCTAACATAATTGAAAAGGTTTTAAACAATAACAAAAACATTAGGTTTAAATTGGTTCGCATCTACAGCTAAACTAAAAACATTCAGGAAAAAGTACTCAAATATTCTGCATCTTATGTACTAAAATGTATTATGTTTTATTTGACGTACAAACCTTAAAAACTAATCTACTTAACCACTTTTTAAATCTTTTTGATAAAATAAATGGAAAAAAATAGAACTTCTTTCTTCCGGTCGTAATTGGTAACCTATTGGACACAAAAGTGGTGGTCGGCAAAGTGCAGGATTCATATTCACCAAAGTTGTTCAAATTTGAATCGAAGCGTGGTCGGTACAATGTCAAAATGGTCGGCCGGAGTCCACTTTAGACGTCGTCACGACATTTAGACGTTTTTAACAGAAAATATATATATAAATTCAAGTCTACGATTTTAGAAAAATTTTGTATTTTTATTAATTTTTGTGTAAATAAAAATTATAAATTTTCCATATACATTTTTACTGTGTAAATTAATAAAAATCTATATATATCACTTGAATTTAATTATCTCTTGTTCAACAGCCTGATATATTTGCAATGTTTCTTTTTTTGCTTAATAGTTTGTTTAGTAAATAAATTAATTAATAAACATATTGTTAAATATTTATATTAAGGCCCCTTAGAAAAAGTGCAAACAAAATAAATATAGTTAAATAAACAAATAAACAAAATTTATATTATACACAATACTGTGAAAAAGCTGTGATAATAGAGGTAAATCACACAAATCAACAACAACTTTAAATTGTTTTTGTAACAGACAGAAAATATATTTTTTCCCACGTCAGAATCAGTAACAGAAACGAGATTAAAAATAGTTTAAAAAAACAAATTAAAAAGGGAAACAAAAAAAAAACACATTTAGTCACTTATTAATAGTATTAAGATCATGTGATTATGATAGAGCAAATTATAAGGTGATAAATTCCATAAAATTGTTTATAGAAAAATAACAATTTTTGACTAAAAAAATTAGCGAAATCGTGACTGAACATAAAATAGAACATAATGCGTTTGCGTTACTTGCAAACAATATAAATCTCTACTTCAACACTAATCCATTGGGCCTATAATTGCAAAAAAATCCAACACCAAAAACATTAATCCTTAAGAAGTTAAGACGTTTTAAATAGCACTCCACCGGTAGGGTTCCCTGTTGGTGAGCCAAGGTAATCCTCCGTTAATAGCGGTTTTTCCAGAATAAACGTAACCCTTTTTTTTTTTTGTTAGGGTATCAATCTATGAATGTATGTGTGTATGTTAAGTACAAACATACACACGGTCGTTTAAAAAATATATAAAGACTTTTGTATTGCCTGTGTTTGTCTCTTAATATACTTTTTGAGTTGAATTAGGCCACAGTCACGTAGAAGACTTTTTAATTAGTAATTAAAACACCCAATACCTTTACAACATTAAGCGTAAAAAATATTTTGATATGTTTACACCTCTAATTAAAAACAACCTTAATATTATGAGCAACTCCTTACCCCTGTGGCGTTGAAAATTTTAAACACACTTTTGTTTGAGGCTGTATGTTTGTTGGCACTAAAATGTGATATTCATACCGCGATTTTCTGTTTTGTCTTAGGAATACAAAAGCATCAATCTTTTTAATACATTAATCTTTATTTCAAATACTTACACTGCATATAAATATTAATATTAATATATGTATTCCTTAAAGTAGACAGATAATGAAAGTTGCTTTTTTAATCACTTAATTGGCTAACACAAGCACACAAAAACACATAATAAAAACATTGAAGGATGACAAATATGTTATACAATAATCACACATTGAATGCTGATAGACAGGAGATTTACAATTTACCTTTCATATATAATAAAAATATACAATTGACACATGCATGACAGGGTTTTTTAATGGAGATCTGTGGACACAGCTGAAAAAGGTAACAACAATTAGCTATTGTAAATCAGTTATAACGATGCTCTCGTGGAACAGTGGACGTGGCACCCCTGACACAAATCTAATGCTAAGTTTTATATATTTGCAAACGTTTGTACTAATAATCATTATTCTTGGTTTAAGTTCCTTTGCTATTAATAAATGTTTTCATTAATAATTGGTTGATTGTGATACATTGCTATAGCATATTTTAAGGCCCAACTATAGTCAACCAATGGCTTTTGGTGTCTTAAGTACTGGTAAAGTAAGAGCTGTATATAAAATATCATTAGCTTAACCAGAGTCGTTAGTTAATCAGTTACAGTGAATATGGGCTTAGAAAAATATATTTAATTTTCCTTTCGGCTTTAAATATGTATGTATGTTAATAAATTTAAAAAGCCTTACGCAAACAAAAAACTTCAAACAATTATTAAAAGAGATTTCATTTAGAAAATGAAAAGAAGAAGACAAAAATTAATATAAAACTGAAAATATGTTGTTTTTTTAATGATAAGCTTGATTCGGATTTAAATAAGCCGGACGTTTAGTTTTAGCTTTAAAGTTTTTCTTTGTTCTTTTCGTATTTGTGTGTGTCTGTTTCTCTTTTACATATATTAAAAAAAATAAGTCCTTGTTCCATTAAAAAAACCGCAAGAACAGAAAAATGCTTTCGGTTTCTAAAATGTCACAGTCATATACCCAGGCATTTACACAAAACCTACAACACAGGCACATCCTTTTATTTGTGTTTAAAATTTTTACATTCAGTTCTGGGAATCATCGCCAAGCTTATGATACTAACAATTAACATCCTTTAATGAAAAAAAAATTAGTTTCGTATTGTGTTATTTAACAACTTTATGTAGCGTTAAACTTTATTATGTGCAGTTAGTGAAAACGTGAAACGACGTTATTGTGTATTTGCAATTGGTATTTACGCTGTTGTGGTTTTATATCAATAAATTTTAAGTTGTTTTTGATGTTTTGAAATAATATTTTACGTCGATCTGATGCTAAGACTACTTCGTTTGTGACCGTAACGACTTATAGTGCAACAGAAAAACAGGATTAAAACCTTAAAATAAACCAAACTTAACTGGTAATTTGTGACTACTTATGATTTAAAGAATGGGTTTTTAAAACTTAATAAAAATAAAAAACAGTTTTAAAATATTTTAGTATAAAACGGGTAAGAAGCTAAGGGATCAGCCCACAGAAGTCCTCAATGCACTTAAGCAGCCGGAATAATTTAAATACCAAAACAACACAGTTGGTCGTGAAGATGTCGGTACAACGTCTAAAGTTGACTCCAGTTGACTCCGGCCGATGTTTTTGACTGGTGAGTCAAAGGCATCCTCGTCAAACTTATTTTAGGTCTGGTCATAATTGCGCATGGAGCAAGCTCTCCGACTTATTCTGTAATAGTCGGTCAACGATTAGACCCGACGTCGGTATGGCTACCAATGCCAAAGTGGTTGGTAAATTTATTAAGAATCGAGCAACCACAAATATATAAGGAATGGATTGAATCTGACCGAAGTATCTGGAATTAAAAAGATTTCCCACCAAATCCAAATGTGCAAGTCGAGAAAAAGTCAAATTGTGTTGCTTGGGTAAGAAAAAGGGTTCTTGCCAAACCAAATAATTAATTTTAGGAAATTATTGTTAACAAAACCGAGTGTGAATGGAAATATCACAATAAACCCAACCCAATTCAGAATTTGAAAAGGACAACAAATTTTCTACCAAAACAAAACAGACTGAAATGAATTTATATATTCGAGAACCAAGTTAACTGTAAAAAGTCGAATCTGTTGCGCGAATTACAGATTTATTTAGAAAACAAAGTAATGTTGACTTGAAAAGGGCAAATGCGATGACAACCAAAGGCTGTGGCAATAAGAAAGTTATGTTCTTAATTTAGAATTGCCAGATAGAAGACAAAATAGTTAATAAAAATAACAACTGAGACTGTTGTCATATAAAAGTGCATAATTTGAATAAATAAAACTGGGATACCAGGAATATGTCTCCGTAGTTATGCTAGCTATTTTTTTCTGTAAATATATACGAATGTTTGCATGTGTGTGTTGTGCTATAATGTATTCTCATTTGATAGTTTTTCTTGTTTTGTTTAACTTGTATTTTTTTTCATTCTACAGAAGGTTTGTACTTTGTTAAAACTTTGTTTTCTCTTTATACACTTTCATTTAGATAGTTATAAATGTATGTATGTGTGTGTGTGTGTGTTCATATGTGTACAATCTCGGACTTATATTTATACACACAATAATAAACGGTTTGTTCGTTTATTCATACATATGTACATATGTATGTATATAAACATTCAGTTTTTAATGCTGAAATATTTGTATACAAAATTACTAACACATCTTTAAATAAGTAGCACCAATGTAACTGTAACAATGTTGTCATTGTCGTTTATTATTCATGATTTCTTCGTTTTCTTAGCAGAAGCTTAAAAGACTTTTCTACATAAAACAACTCGATTAGTTTAAATAAAAAAAAGGTTTGAACTAAAAAAACAAAACTTTTTAAAATACATAAAAATAAAACATAGACTGTATGTGAATAAACAAAAAAAGACAATTAAATACTTACTTAAAAAAAAAAACTCAAGTTATAAACAAAAGTTCATTTTTTTCTTAAAAAAGATATAAAACATATTTGCTTTGTAGGTGCAATTTCATTATAATATCAAATTGTGTTTTACTGGCGCTTTCGTCTGTGTATTTTAATTAGTGGGGAAAGGCGATCTGGAAATATCTTTTCGTTACAATTAGTACTTATTTAAGTTTCTGCTTTATTTATCTCTCTATTTTATACTTCGCTTCCTTGAAGCTTAGCCAGCTCTAGTAAATGCCAATAAATGGTCCATTTCCATAAGAACCTTTAATTAAACACAACACAGATATATAGTAAAAGTAAAAAGCAAAACCAAAAGCCACCAACAGCATAAACACACAAAATCATTCATGACATTCATTTATAGTTACATACAGTTTGTTAAAAAAAATTAAAATTGACACACACACAAAGACGCATACGTCCAGAAATAGCTTTATAAGATAAAAGCGCAACATGAACTGTGAAAATAAGGCTGATATTAAAAAGGCGAAAGCAATACAAAAATAAAAGAAAATTAATATGAAATAAACTATTAAAAGGATACAATTGTAAATCCTTAAAAATATATCATTGACGTCTTGTTGTTGCTACATACATACATCTGTATGTACTCGTATATATAGTATATTCTACATGCTAAAGACAGCAAAATAATTATCCAACAACAAATGCAATGTACATAAACCTTATAAATTTTTGCTGTAAATGCTGTTTACTTGTGGCTGCCACAGCGTCTGCTAAACTATTTTTCTTCTCTTCATTTTTTTGCTTTGATTTTTTCAAACACATTTCGCTTAAATTTATTTTTTTTTGGGTTTGTTTATTATTGCTGAATAAGTGCGGATAGTGAGTATGTAAGTGTGTGTGTTACTTTTTGACCATTTCATTTTAACAAACGCATGTTTGTTATATTTTATACCAAGGATTTTATACATTTGGCTTTCAATGTGTATTTGTTTGCCTGTTTCTGTGTTTGGCGTACAAATGATGTACATATGTGTGTATGTATATACTATTTCTTAAGCAAATACATTTAAATTATGTTTTAAGCAGAAAAAAGATAACATAAAATAAGACTAAGGCAAATATCAATAATGAGCGCAAAAGCCAATGTCAACATTTTGACAAAACTTAAAAAAAATGAGAAAAACATAATATATGTCATATTCTTATGTACATAAATGTAACAACAATTACTTAAATATCGTGATTACAATAGACATACAAGTATTATAAAAAAGAAGCTCTGTTGTCAAAGAGAATTTAAGGACATTATTTTGTTTTCTTAACCTAAATTGATTTAATTTCATTATAAAGACTAACACGGCTGCGCTGTAAAGGAATCACTTATATATATTTTTTTTATTAAATGTGCCTGTTATTGTAGCAACCAAACTTATGTTTGAAAATAGTAGTGGTGTTCATTCGATTTATTTCCAATTCATATTGTTCTTTGAACTGTTTTGTTATGTTGTTCTCTTTTACTATCCCTAAAGTAGCAGTTATCGTTACGGGAAATTACCTAAACGTGTAAAATTGTTCACTTTTGTACCATCACGCTAATTTTGTCATTGGAGCCACAGTGCGATATGCTTAAAACAATGCCGACATAAACAGTTAACGAACACTAATATACATACTTATGTATGTATATATTTTCTTACATTTTATATATTGTCAAATCATTTGTTGACTATTGATAACATTTATGCTTATGTATGTAGAAAACGTAAAAGTAAACACTATTTAGTTTGTTGTTTATAGACTTTTAATGTTATATTAAAGAATTTATTTTATTTATAATTCAAATTGTTAAATAAAAATAAATTATTTGCAAAACATTTTCAATAATGTCCGTCCGAATCTTGACAACTTTTTCTTTTAACGCGACTTGAAAACGACTCTATTATCTTTTTTTCTGCTTTTCTATTACTGTCTGTCCGTGCTGTATATTATTTGGTATGCTGGTCCGTGTTGTCTATATATATGATATACATATGTATATAAGTAAGTATATGAATTAATTTTATGATTATCTCAACACGTTATGTGATTAAGGCGAATCAAAAATATTTTTCTCTTTAAATCTGAATATCATATATTTCACAAATAATACATTTATGATTAGCGACAATTAACTAAATGATTAACTATTTAATTAGAAATTATTACTTAATTAGAAATAATTGTCATTTTATGTAGGATTCAACCAGCAATCCGAATTTTACTTAAATAAAAAATATGCTTGTGGCAAACATATTTATAACTGCAGTGACCATAGAATATTGTTGTTTATTTTTCAGCCAATACAGTTATAAAAATGCTTGTTAGAAATAAAAAGAAAACAAAACCAGTAAGAGCACTATATTTGGCTATGCGAAATCTTATAAACCCTTCACTATGAATATTTATGTATATATGTATGTGTGTATATGTATACTTATATGTACGTATGTATTTACAAGTCCGAAGCTATTTAAGGTCTTAGAAAACTTGATTTTTTCATGATATAATTTTACTCCATATAGGTTTTTCGCCTATATCCTTGCAGATTCTGGGTTAATTAGTAAATATTATTCAAATTTTCCAAAAAGGCATGTCTTTGTGTTAATATAATAATTAAAAAAAAAAAAAAACTGTTCTGATTAATTTTCAATATCAAGAACTTCGAGGGAATTTAATCGATCATTATATATAGATAAACAATTTTATTATCCAATCAAAGTATGATGCCCTTCGATTATGACCACCAAAACCATGGTGATCATAAAATAAATAAATATATGTATGTACAAATGAATGTGTTTCATGTCAAGGGCATGTGTGTATATGATTAACTTATTATTATGTCTCTGAATTATTGAAACTATAACGTTTTTCAAAACTCCTTAGTTTTTAATACATTTAGTTGATAACCAGATACTTATTATAATTTTACTGTTGCTTTCATATTTTACTCGAGTTTAAACAAAAGGTAAATAAACAAAGGTTTTTTTTAGATCAAATCTTTCAAAAGCATTACTCAGACAGAATACGATTAGGTATTTGAACTTTTAATTTGTAAGATTTGGCATAACCGAATGTTGCACTCAATTGTTTGTTTTATCGCACATATGTAGCAAATGTGTTTATAAATAATTTAAGCGCGCCATTGTCCCATGGTGTTTAACATGTTGTAAACAATTTAAACAAAGTTAAATAAAAATTTTGTTTACTTTCTTATAGATGTTTTAATACTTTCGGCTAATAAAAATTGTAAGCAATTTGCATTAATCTTTATGTGAATTGCTTTATTATTGTAATTATTTTTGTGATTATTGTACAGTCATTGCACATGCACATCATTACACCGCCAGCAAGATAATTATATATAACATAAAGTTAGCCACCACTTTCATACCAGTTATAAGTTGCTCACCTTAAAGATAATTGTGTATAAAAACGTTTTATTCGTGGAAGAAAAAGACATAGGGACCGCTTAGTAAAAAAATGTTAACTTCTCTTAATAAGGAATTTTATCGAAATGCAGTTGCATTAATTGGCATAACCATTGTAGTTGGAAGTGGTTGTGTAAATGCTCAAGGAAATGATGCCGTAGCATTAGGAGACAAAAACGATGAAATAAATTTAAATAATTTACCACCAGCCACAATTAAAGAATTTCCAAATAAAGAGTATAATGAATTGTTTAAAACTCCAAATGCTCCAGTTGAGGAAGTGACTCTCGAAAATGAAAAGTTTACACGCTACATTAATGTTTCTCAATATCCTGGTGAACTGTGTAATCGTGTTTGTAAGACTGACCAACGACGTGTGTGTTACTTTAAATTTACTTTAGAATACTATCAAGCCATGGGAGTGTAAGTTTTTGATTTTGTTTTAAGTTATAATTTTTATTTTTGTTTTTATCATTTTTTATTGGCTAAAGCAAATTGATAAAACCAAACAATATTAAAGAGTGTAAAGAAGTTAATTAAATTAATTAAATTAGTGCGTGCGGCAATTGTGCCAGAGGTGTTGAAGAGGACTGCAACAATCCGCAATGCATTGTAGGTGATGGTGTGGAAAAGGGAGTAATGAGCATTAATCGCCAAATACCAGGAGAACCAATACATGTGTGTGAAGGTGATTTAGTTATTGTGGATGTGGACAATCAAGCCCATGGTACTGCAGCTTCCATACATTGGCATGGGTTGCATATGCGAGAAACACCTTTTATGGATGGTGTGCCTTTTTTGACTCAATGTCCCATACCGTTTTCTACTACCTTCCGTTATCAATTCTATGCCACTGAACCAGGCACACATTTTTATCATTCGCACTCAGGTAGGAATATCAAATAAACAAATCAACACTTAAATATGTTAAAAATGCTGTTTCTTTTTATTTTAGGTTATCACAGAGTTAACGGCCAATATGGCGCTCTAATTGTGCGGCGACCAGCGGAAAGAGAACCTCTTAAGAATTTATATGACTTTGACTTGACAGATCATTATATTTTAGTATCAGACTGGATGCATTCACAAGCCGAAAAATATGTTCCTGGTCTTCCTGGTGAACGAGGTATAACCCAAGATTCGATATTAATTAATGGCCGAGGAGTGTTTACAAATGTAAGTTTACTTTATTCTAATTAAAAAGCCTTAACGTTGTTATTTTTTTTTTAATTTTAGCCACAAACTAAGGAACAAACAAAAGTGCCACCCGAAACTTATAATGTTATACGCAATAAACGTTATCGCTTCCGTGTTATCAGTGCTGTTAGCCACACTTGTCCTTTTCAAATTCAGGTTAGTAAACAACTTACAAATCTCTATGGAAAGTAGAACTAACGGATATATTTCCACTAACCAGGTTGAAAAACATACTATGACTATTATTTCATCCGATTCATTTGACGTCTCGCAGCGTCAGTTTGACACTTTGGTCGTTAACTCTGGTGAACGTTTCGACTTTATTTTGGAAGCCAATAATACAAGTGGTGTTTTTTGGATACGTGTTAGATCTATGGAAATCTGTTCATTAAATCAAATTGAATCATTTGCTTTGCTAAGATACCAAACAAATCAAACTAATAATGTTTTAAAACGTCCACCAATGCCCAAGTATGAAGACACCTATCCAGTCGGCGTAGTTAGTATAAATATTTTAGTATAAATTTTAGTATTTTAAATGAGTTTTTTTTTAAGTGTTTAAATCATCCGAATGCAAAGTGCTGGGGTGGCATTAATGATCATTGCATTACTGAACTGGCAGCTTTAGAAGGAGACGAAAAATTGCGTTATGCAGTACCAGATCAGAAATTCTTTTTAGCATTTCAAAATAATCTCGTTCCTAACGAGGAAATATTTAAATCCGGACAATACCATCACTTTTCAAGCAAGTCTTTCTTATATTAATTAAAAAGCGTATTCATTTCTTTAATGCCATCACGATATTTTTGGTTGCCTACAGATATTGTCAGCAACATAACTGTAATGGGTGCAATCAATAATATCAGCAATGTGTTTCCCGATTATTCACTCCTCACCCAGTCAGAAAATATTCATAAAACCCTGTTTTGCGATGAAACAAATTGGCCAGCAGAGTGCGCCGGCAAACAAGTATGCCCCTGTATACATCTTTTGCAAATTAAGCTCAACAGTATTGTGGAATTAATTATAGTGGATGAAACGGAAAGTGAGTATCTTTCAAATATTAACTAAACAATTGATTTTACAAACACGGATAATTTACTTTATACATTTTTTAATAATGGCAGATCCAGGTCAGGTGCATCATCCGTTTCATTTGCATGGCTTCCGATTTATGGTTTTAGGTTTGGGGCAACATCCTGACGGCATTCCTATGAGTGTACAACGAGCTAAGGAGATGGAGCTTCACCGAATGTTGCCAAGAACTAATTTCAATGATAATCCTCCACATAAAGACACAGTGTCAATACCCAGTAGGGGTTATGCAGTCGTTCGCTTCAAAGCAAATAATCCTGGTAAGGCAAAAGTATAAAAGGAGAAAAATACAAACACACGCATGGATATAAATTACCGTTGTGGTCATGTCTTTTAATAAGAGTTATAAGGATTTAGTTTTTAAAACATTTTTTAATTTGTTTTGAATTTTCATTATTTACAGGTTTTTGGTTATTTCACTGTCACTATGAGTGGCATTCAGCTACTGGTATGGGGCTCGTTATGCAAGTTGGCAAAACGTATCAGATGGTTAAGGCACCCTACGATTTTCCTCGTTGTGGCAATTATGTACCGCCCGTAAGAGAACCAAGCGCTTGAGACTATTTTTTTATATAATTTTTTCACCAAAGTACTTGTAATTTGTTAACTATATTGAAAATATGTATTTAATTATGTATATTAAGTGTTAAAATTCATGCAATTTTTTTGATCGCTTTGCATTAAAAAAAGAATTGAAGATAAAATTTTTAATAAAAATGCAAAAAACAAGAATGACAAAACAAACAGCAGTTTTTATTTAAGGGTGTAATATTGTTGTTACAAGCAAACAACAATTCCGCATCAAAAATCCCATTTTTTAATTTAGTTTTTTTTTTCTTCATCTGTTTTTGTCTTTATAATTTGAAAGCCGTCTGCCCATGTCCCTATAAGTATGTATATAAGTATGTATGTTCTTAGATAAAGTTTAATACAAAATCAAATTTAATTATTAAGTTTTATTCAAAATAAAATGTGAAAATATATTTCATAGATGCGGGTAAAGTGCACCAAGTTTTAAGTTTCCAAAAAAAATCTAGAAATTATATTTTTTTATTTGTATGCCCTTCACAAATGTGATTCGTTTGTAATTCCTACAATATTCATTTGCGACCCTATCAAGTATATATATTCTGGATCCTAATAGATAGGGAATTCAACTTAGCCATATCCGTCTGTCCGCGTGTTGGTTGAAATCAAGTTTTCATAAATTCCATAGGTCACCCAGACTTGTATAAGTTATCAAACTTTTGGAAATACAACCGGCTGGGATATAAGCAAGAAAAGACGACTGCCTCGTTTTTTTTACACAAAAAATTATTGTTTTGCAGCTTTGAGATTAACTACAGATATATTTGAAAAGAATTATACCATTTAAACCATTTGTAAAGGGTAAATAAGCCAAATATAGTGCTTTTACTTGTTTTTACCAGCTCAGTGATAAAAAAAACCTACATCAACAGAAATAGTTTTGCAGTATGTCTAGCAAAATTAGTAAAAACTGAAGCATGGAAGTTTAAAAAAAAATTTAATTTTTATTCGACACGGTGTAACGTATGTTAAGTGTTCAATTCGATTGCCTGATATTGATTTTTTTTAGTTACTTTTGTTTTTTACGAATGTATTTCCAGTATAGAATTAATTAGATTTGGAATTATAAAACTTGACCATTTTTTAACGCAATTTAGCTTTTTCAAAAACATATTTGGATTTAGTTTTTGTTTGATGGCAACACAACACTTTTATAAGACTTGACTTTATCGACTAAAAATTGTTTGCGCGTTTAAATTTATTTTACGCTTTAAATGTTAAATATGGTTCCCTAAGCATTCAACATTCGATTAACGGTTTTCTTTTAATCTTCAAACTTAACTTAAAACAAGATTTTAACTCTAAGCAAAACAATATAAAACGTAATGTTGTTGAATTAATATCAAGATTCAGGATTTGCGAAGTTTAAGGTAAAATAAAAAATCAACGCAGGAAAAAAGACAGGGGAAGTCTCCGAAATAATAAAAAAAAACAAAATAATGAAAATCATGAAATTTTTATATTTTTCTTTTAATGTTTGTTTTGTTGTTCACAATATTTAACTATTTATATGTATGTGTGAACGTTGGCACTCGCAAAGTGTACAGAATGTTATTTACACCTTAATGACTTTGACTTTTGTGATACTTGAATGAATTCTACTTAAGTGTATTTGTCTGTGCAGACAATCTTATATCATATGCCTTAAGTTGACACTTACATATACATCCATACGTATGTATGTACATATACGCCAACTTACATATCAATATCAGAAAGTAACTATAGTTTGGTTTCTATATGTACATCTTCCATCTCCTCGTTTTTAAATCTTTGGAATTAAAAGAAGAAAGAAGTTGACAATTTTACAAAGTAATAAACTCAATTACATAAGGGACTTTACATTCGTACATATTGATTGTAGTATTAAGAATTTCATTTTATTTTATTTTATATTATTTTTGCGCATTTTTCAAGTAAATGTAAATACCAAGAAACCGATATAGTTGTGACATTTTCTTTCTTTTTTTTAACAAACATTATACAGGTGACAACTGTAAAATGTTTAGAACTGTATTAAAATGAGATTGGATGTTTCCACCTTAAGAGTGGCGTTGGCCAACAGCACATCTTTAATTCATGACTTTGTTGCAGTAGAATAAAAATGTTTAACAAAAAAATATAACCAAAAATCAAGTAAAAGACAATTTAATTTTTTACCACTGCTCTTATTCGGCAAAGAACACATGAACATACATACATACACATATTCATTCATACATACATGTTAAAACCCTTTGATAACAGTAAAGCAGAAATCAATTGAAATTGCCTACATTAGTGTCCTGGATATGACATCATACATTTTAAATAATAATATTAATATTACTGCAAGTTTAACCTTTTCATATTTTATTTAAACTTGACCTCTTACCTGCGGCCTCAGTAAACTCATGTTTACAGTGCAGCGCCTAAGGATCAACAAAAGTAACATAAAATAAAGCACCAACTAAGCAGTGATTCCCAGTATGTAGTGCCAAGCTTGAAAATAATTGAAAGTTCTTTAGGTCATCGTATTGAAACATTTTATAACTTTTCTTTTATATGAACTTATTTCCAATTAAAGAAAATATTTTCGATAAATTCTTTTATTATTATTTTTTTTTTATATTTAGGTGTATGTATGTAATAAGAAGAGTATTAATTAATGTATGATCTTTTTTTTTAATTTTATATTCGCACAACATTTTCGATAAATCAAAATTCTCTGAAAAGTATTTAAAAAATCTTGATATTTTTGGAGAGAAAACAATTTTTTAATCCTATTTTTATTATAAAACGATTTGCGTGAAGCCTTTTCAATTTAATTATAAATATTGTTGTTTTTAACATCACTGTTTTCAAATTTGCTGATTTTTTAAGTTTACATATATTTTTTAGGCCTAGAAAAGTGATCTACAACCATGACGAGTTAATAAATAAATAATAATGACAGCTTAATAAGTTAGTAACTTAATAACTAAAGATTTTCGAAAACCTATATTTTCGGATCCAGTTGCGTTAGTGCCCTTAAAATTTTGCATTTGTGTTGTTTTGTAAAACCAT
The DNA here is from genome assembly GCA_003055125.1 of Paykullia maculata. NCBI lineage: Eukaryota > Metazoa > Arthropoda > Insecta > Diptera > Rhinophoridae > Paykullia > Paykullia maculata. Next base: position 22,870 of record NDXZ01017763.1, read on the forward strand.
AAAATTCGGATAAGGTAAGTTACACCGCTTGTTTGATTTGTTATGAAATTACCCATGAAAACAATTTGGATGCACTGCCTTTCTCAAAACATAAATAAATGCTGACAGCTTGATGACTACTTGTTTTATATTTTTTTCTGTTTTACCGTCTCTACGACTTGCACAACTCATTGAGAACACATATGTATGCTTGTATGTATGCCATGGTGATTTTTTCAAGTATTTGTGTGTATGTTGTTGTTGGACTATTTGTTGCATGATCTTTGTTACGTGTCCTTTAGAGTCTGATTTTTACATGTTAGAAATGTCAGTCAACTACTTAAATACACCAATTTATGAGTCTTATTTCTGTTTTATACCGACACATATGGCAACATACATACATAAGTATGTTTTTTTGCATTGTTAAACGTGCATTTCAGGCAGTTGTAAATCATCGTTTTTGTAACTGAGATGAAAACAAACTACAAAATACAAAAATCGCAATATATATACATACATACATACATATATATTATACGAGTACCAGGGCACGTTTACCAGATGCATGTACAATACACATGTAAATGGAAATGTATTAACGTATAAACATGTTTGAGTTTTTGTTTTCTTTTTACTTTTTGTTTTCAAAGCCGTTAGGCTTTTTCTACTTAAAGTGTAAAATTTCTTATAGATATTGGTAAATCAAATAAAAATAATCGTTACTGTAAGTACTCGGCTGGTAGAAATTAATTTTTAATTATAGAAAATACAGATATCGTTAGCATAATTGCCAGTGGGACAAAATATGACTCTCAAACGCATATTTAGTGCTGGCCAATGATTAAGAAATTAATTTTGGGCCTAAGAAGAAATTTAAAATATCCATATTATTCCAAATGGCTTCCTTGGGACATAACGTCCTGGTCAATTTAAAACCACCCTAACCGTACGTACATGTGCTTAAATATTTTATTATAGTTTTCCTTTTGACTAAGGAAAAAAGCAGTCAATGCTAAATTTTACAAAGCAAACAATCAACGAAAAATGTACATTATTTCGCTTAGAAACTTTGCAACTAGAGCACATTTGAACAAATAACTTGTTTTTTTTTTATAAAAAAAAAGGTAACAAAGTCCCAGCGCAATTAAAAAAAAAACATAACGGACATTTGTTAAAAAAAATGTAATAAAAATACAAAACTGACAACTGCTTTAAGAGGGATATAACCTGGCAATTTAGAAAATGTTTGTTTTCGCGAACATAAATTTCGAGTAGAATGCTGGGAGCCCTTAAAATCACAAAACCGTTTCAGCAATTTTAAAAATATTTACTTTATTTGTCCATTCAACTATTGCTTAGAGTGTTTCTAAGTAATATTTAACCTTCTTCATCCTTTATATATGTGAATTTAGTTATCTTTGGAGACTAATATTACTAATAAACTAAACTGATAACAAAATATAGAAAAGTTATAGTCGCCCAAGTCCGACTGTACTTTACCCTACGCTACCATATGAATGAAATTTAGAGTGTTAGAGAGATAGATGGACATAGCATATTGGACTCGGAAAGTTCTTCAATGCCTATCAATATAAAACAAAGGGTTGAGTTTACACTTTCTAAATGAGTTTAAGAAAATAATCAAAAATGTTAAACTCTTCCAACAAAATTGAACTTTGAAAAAATTCCAGCTTTTAAGATGAAATTTAATATTTTTATTTAATATAGAAAAATCTTTGTGATGACATGTCATTACAAATTTACACACTTTTTAATAAGTACTACATACTGTCTGCATTACTAAGAAGTAGTTTTCTAGTGACTAAGAAATAAAAGCTAAAAAGGTTTTTGTTAAAGAAACTGTTAGCAGCCACTTAAGTAAATTATTATTCTAATTTGGTTAACGTAAGGTAGAGTCTTTAAAAACCTCAGTGTCGTTATTAGAAAGTAGTATGTAAGACATTATTCATAATGAGTTCTTTAAGATCATATAATCATTTATATATTTTACGCATTCAGATCAAGCATTTTTTTAATTGATTTCGTTATTTTTAATCTAAAGGGCTGCTTTACTTATTATTAGTAAGAAGTTACTCAAGGATATTAACATAATATCTTCACATTATCTCTATTTGTAAGTTAACATGGAATTATTATAAGTACCTGCTTTCAATAACATCGCTGTGTTTAAATAAAGAGTTAAAATGCCAATGGGTAAGAAAAGGAAACACACCCCCATATGTATAATGAAAATTTAGGCACAGCTTATACATCGCACTCAACTTTCTGCTTACTAGCAAGCCGATTAGGCTAAGTAGGGTGTTGGCAAAGTGTTTATTTATAATGAATATCTT
>NDXZ01017770.1:0-12400 GCA_003055125.1 Paykullia maculata
GTATCGGAAAGTATCCTGAATACTACTAAAATAAATAAATAAATAAATAAATAAATAAAAAAATTTGAGTATGATTTTCTTTTGTTAAGCTATATTGTAGTTACTGTGATGGGTCTTTAAAATAGCTTTTATTTTATACTATGCTCTACTAGTTTCAATACTACTATTTCAGCTAAAGGCGATTTAAAGGCCATATTTTTTCTTGCAGAGAAGAAATGGCAATAATTACTACACTATCTACTTAAAAAACTAGCAAGAAGTACATATGTATAATGCAACTTACAGTTTCCACTAACAGGACTCAAAGTATGTGTACTCGAATGTCGTTTTATTTTGGAAAACTTCGATGAGGAGTCTGGCGTATTTTTTGAAATGAAATTAAGTCCCTTTGAAGAATTCGTCTTTGAGTCTACGACAATGCAGTTGCCGTTGCTGTCCTTTTGATTTAATGCTGCCTTTAAATTTGGGGCCGTCCCAGCAGGCATCGATTTATAGCGTTGCAATGAAGTTCTAGGCTTCTTGCTCTGTGTGGCTTGCAAAATTACCTCATCAAGAGATACAAACCAGTCGTCGGGACAGTCATCTTCCAGAAATTTCATGTAGAATGAAGAACGCTTCTCTTTGTTTTCACTGTTTGTTAAAGAACCTGCTTTAGGGACAGCATTTTTGTTCGTCGATATCGCTAGTGGTGGAGTAGTGGTTGCGGCAGGAGCTGATTTGGCATAAGGTGTGGAGGTACATTCGGACGAGGTGGATGATTTGGGTGTTGCATTGGCAACATTTATAAAGGCCGGCTGTGTTTTAGCATCTAATTTGGACTCAATTTCTTGTGTAGCCTCCAGTAAAAAACAATCTGAATCCGTGTCATTGAAGAAATCGTTCACAAGTTTTGGATTTTTTAACTTTTCTGGAGATTGGCGTTTACCAGTTACACCCGCTGTAGATAGGCAAGTGGTTGAGTGGATTTTTATATCAATTTCATCTAGAAAACTACAATCTGAAGTCATTCTAATAGCTTTATTTTTGTCACTTTGACTCTTAGTTTTAGAGTTTTGCGAGCCAGCGCTTTTTAGCTGTTCCTTTAGTTTTGCACAACGCTGCTTTAACTTTTCCTCGACCCGTGTCTTTTTAACTCGTCGTAATTCCTGTTCCAACAATTTTCGCGGATCTTCCTTGGGTTTATCGTAAGTCAGTTGTTTAAAATTACTCTTCGAGCGTGTGTTACCAGCAATATCTGTACTGCTAGAACTAGCTGAAGCAAAACTACTATCTGCAGCATACGCGGAGTCCGGTGTACGAGTTGAATTTTCTTCCATGCAACAGTTTTGTACTCCACTATCACCACCACCACCACCACCCCCACCATTGACGGTGTGACGACTCCACTTCCAGCCAACTTCGGGGCTATCGATAGCCAGGGTTTGTGAAAGCAAATATGTTGGTGAAAAACTACTGTCGAAAACTTTAGGTGAGTAGTCTTGGCTATCGTCCAAATTCGAATTGATTTTCTTGTGTGGCGGAGTGAATTCGATACCACCATCGGAACAAACAGACATTACAGAAGGAGACCGCTGGGGAGTTTTACAATTGGCATTGAGGTCGCGAGCACAATTAGTTAAACTATTCGATGTTGAGGACTTGATGAGGTTTTGTGGTGATGCTGGGCAAAAGAAAAAAATATTATATTTCGGTTAACATTTTTTCATCCCTTTTACAAATGTGCAAAATATAAACAAATGAAAACAAATTACCACTTAGTCTTTTGTAATTTAAACGTGTTGATAGCGACAACTTTCGTTGTAATTTTGGAGTTCCATCCATTTTTAATTTTTTTATTTCAATTTTTCTGTCTTAATCAAATTTAAAAATACTACTGTAAATGCGCTCAAATCCAGACAAAAAACAAGTGCGTTTGCACAACAAAACTAACGAATTGAAAGAAACGAACAATTACTTTAGAGCGAATCTCAATCTTTTACATTTTCCACCCCAGAGATGGGTAAGTGAGTATATAAATCAAGGCGAATTCATATCAGGTGGCCTCAGTTCGAAGACGATTTTTTATATGTAGTATAACATTTAGCTTGCCAAGAAAAGAGAAAAAATTATTTTTATGTATGGAGTTTTATAGTTACGTAGTAAAAAAAAAATAATCAGCTGATTGACTGAGTCCACCTGATATAAATTCGCCTTGATAATAATAGAATATGTAACTCTTCGGGAGGTTACTACTTTGCCCCATTTAAATTTGTTTATACTATTAGCATAGTACAATAGTGTAAGGAAGGCTACCTGATAATTAGTATCATGACTATTAGATTAGAAATCCACTATATATGTAAATTCATTCTTTTTAAATCTGTACTTATTTTACAATTATAACGTAATATTTTGAAACAAATTTTAATCTAGATGAAGTATATATAGTATATATAATATAATAGAATACAGGTTTCACTTCATTTATAAAAACATTAAACTTCTGCAAATAATTAGTTTTTTTAAATTACTATACAAAACGGATTTACCTAAGTATATTATCCCTTATATTTTAATTCTTCAATTTAGTAGATTCTGACCCCTAAAGAATTATTACACTAAGAAAATTTATTAGAATTGACTGAAACATATGTTTTATTGAATTTATATATAAATATATTTGAGATCAAATAAATTTTATTAAAAAATAATTTAAAAGGAAAAGTTTTGGTGATATCTTGATAATTTTTTTTAATTTCTTAAAAGGCATATCTTACACACAAATATAATAATTTTTGTGTAAAAAAAAGGTTTTTTGTTGTATATCGTTTATTGTCGGATTTCAGTGATTTTTGACCTCTCCGGACTGCAATCACCATAAAAAAATTAGTATTAGAGTTTTTGTATTATTTTGAACATTTTCGGAAAACAAATATCTGTAGCATGGTGAAATTACACACAAAAAATAATCGAGGTTATATTAACTAAGCTTCCATAGTTAATTTCTTTTTAAAAAACTAAGTTTTTCTATCTAAGCAAATTAGATAGTTTTAAATCACTTTTAACAAAAAATCCAAGTTAATTTAATCATTGGACTTAGGTATCTTCTTCGAAATTATCACATACAATTTTGTTTTGTTTATTTGTCAGGTAAAAATATTTTTGTGTAAAAAGAAAGTATGTTAAATATGCTTAGAAATTTAATTTAATATAAAAAATAAAAAATGTATTTTCAATTACAATTTGTTTCCAGATGCAGCAAGAATACGAAAGAAAATAGAAGTAAGTTCATCCAGTTTTAATCTTGAAATAGTTTTAAAACTAAAATCAAAATTGTTTTTAGCTTTCAAAATCAGGCGATAATGAGATAGATGCAGATGCAGCAAGAATACGGAAGAAAATAAAGGTAAGTTTATCAAGATTAAAACTTGATGGATTTTAAACCGTTTTAAAGCTAAAATGACAACTTATTTTTAGCTCTCAAATTCAGGCAATAATGAGGTACAGGTATAGAATAACATTTGTGCATTTTTCAATGCACAAAACATTTTATTATATATATTTATATTATTATATTTTTTGTCCATATAAATGTATTTTTAAATAATGAAAAAACCTGTTTTAAATTATATATGCAGTTTTGAAATTGCAAATTAAAGATTTTTAAAAAGGGCAATTACTTATTGTATCATGGTTGTACCTTGATTGAGCCTTCACAGACGAGAACAATATATAGTCAAACAAGAAATATTTAGTTTTTGCCTCTTGCCAATAAGCCTAATTTTGTTCGACTAAATCATGGTAGAAATAACCAAGTAAACCTATTGACCCAGCTGATTATTAGCTGTTTTCCTCAGTTAAAATTCGTATTGTCAAAATTTGTTTGTTTGTTTTGATTTTTCATTTTCGTTTATACAAGATTTATATAAAATTGTTGATTTTTTTGTGTTGCTGTTTTTGACATTACAAATATTTTTACAAGTAAGAGCGCTATATTTGGCTGTGTCAAATCTTATATACCCTTCACTGCGTGTATATAAGTAAAAAAAAAATTTTTTTTTTGCCTAAATCTCGCAATATTTTTTTGTTTATATCTCAAAAAAAAATTTTTTTTTAAATTTCTCGCAAAGCATGTCTTACACACAAAAATAATTCATTTTTGTGAAAAAAAAAAAAATTTTTTTTTTGCTTATATCTCGAATTTTTTTTGCCTATATCTCGGAATTTTTTTATTTTGCTTATATCTCAAAAAAAATTTTTAGTGAAATTTCTCAAAAAACATGTCCTACACACATATATAATCATTTTTGTGTAAAAAAAAGATTAAAAAAAAATTGTTTTTTGCTTATATCTAACTAATTGTCGGATTTTGGTGATTCTCAATAGCAAATTGCGAAAATTCTTGATCGTTTGATACCAATACCGTGTCCGTACGACATCGGGGGCTGAGAAAAGTTGATTTCAACAGACTGACAGACGGACATGGCTAAATCGACTTCCCTATCTAGAAGGATTCAGAATATATATACTTTATGGGGTCGCAAATGAATATTGTAGAAATTACAAACGGAATGACAATCTTATATATACCCTTATCACCTTAGGTGAAGGGTATAAAATCAAAATGTATGTTGCTATGTTGGTGTCGTACATGTTTGTTGTAGCAATGAGTTTACCTTCATGGATTAAATCTTGTTCTGGTGTGTGAATGCTCATTAATATGTCACAAAAGTTTTTGGTACCTTTTATAAATTTTCGATAAGAATTAATTTTCTAGTAACATCCCTGATTGCAGATGATTTGGACCAATCAGAAACGAATGCGTGTGAAAAATCATTTAAACAATATGGAAAACAACAGCGTTGTAAAATAACGTACCAAACGTTTTTCGGTTTTCAAAATAATCGATATATATATATAATAAAATAATATTATATAAATGGAAAAACTTTTTCAAAAAATATTTCTACCTAAAGTCGAAGTTGTTTGATACTTCATAGTACAATAAAATGCTGTATATAAAACGTATTGCATGTAACTAATGTTATCGTACGTTTTTAAGCAACTGTGCAACTGTTTCATTAATATAGATACGTTTTTTTGGCTGTCTCTTCATTTACTAAATAAACGTGAAACTGTTGGTTTGTGCGTCAAACAGATTAAACTTTAAGTTTTGGGTGCAATTTAAATATAAGAACTGCAACTTAAGCAGACGTGGCCAAAGAAAAGTTTGTTTAATTCCTTTGTTGCGTGAATGAACTAAGACAAATATTTTAACTTAAATATAAACAATATGAAGTATTTGTTGCTAGTGGGCCTGTTTTTACTTGCAGGTAAGCCCCTTTTATAGAGCCGTAATAACAGTTATAAAATTAATAAAATGACTTTTTTGGTAAATAACTTATACTTTTTTTTAGGTTTTACTCAAATTAGAGCCGAAGATGGGAAAGAAGAAACTGCCACTGAAAAAATTGACTTAGATTTGGGTTCATTTAAAGAAGGTTCTAGAACCGGTAAGTGAAAGATTGTATAGTACACCAACAACAACTAATTGTTTTGCATCGTTATCTTGACTTGTGTAAATTTTAACACGTCAGTGGTGCAGTGCATAATGCACATACATACATATGTATAGTATATTAAAATTCCCTTTTTTACTTGTAATTATAACTTGTATATATATTTACTTCAGATTCCAATACTATCCAACGTGAAGAAGAAGCTATTAAATTAGATGGGCTCAACGTGGCACAAATGAAGGAAATTCGCGAAAAAGTAAGTGTCTCTTAACTATCTTTTTTGTCGTTTTTGAATTTAATTTTATAGTAACATTTTATGTGACAATGTTGCTGTTTATATTAGGTCAACTTCTTTTACATATGAATATTACTTTTATTTTTACTGTATAGGGATAGTTGTAAGAAGGGGGTGGATTTATTTACTATATGTAGTTATGTATAGTTACTACATACAAACATATGGGGGTATTAAGATTAGTATAAAAAAATGATAATGAAAGTGGAAGTTATATTAAACATAAAAAAATAAACTGCAAAATAGTCGTTATCTTATTTAAAGATTAAAAAAAATTTGTTTCGTTCTGAATTAAAAAAGTTTAAAATTTACATAATTAATACCTATATCGGGCACCCAGTTCAAAAGTGACTCAACTCAAAATTTTCATTTTTCGAGTTTATACCTATGCTTAAACTATGCACAATACACTTGTTTATCTATAAGAAAAATATCAGTGCATTTCTTTGTTATTAACTGTTGCTAAAAAACAGTTATGTCTTTCTTTATGTTTCAATTGGTATAAAGTTGCAATTCATAAAAGGAACTTATTTTTAGTTGTGTCAGAAAATATAATGGTAATAGATCCCTACGCTAAGTGCTAAATAGTTTCAATTCCAATTCAATGGTCCAATGTTTTTGTTTTTAACTATTTTTATTTACGTCAAAAACAGTTTATTTCGATTTCTGAAAAACTAAAATTTTTGAGTTGTGTCACTTTTGAACTGGGTGTGCGATATATTTGAGGGATTCACAAGTTAAAATGATTTGTTACTTTTCATACTAAAAATGTCCTAAAATAATATGACTGACTGCTATGTTTATTGTGCTGTCGTAAACTATCCTTAGACAAACAGAAAAGGCAATAACAAAGAACTTAAACCATTTTATATTTTTAGGACATAAAACAATATGATATCATAAGTGGCTTGTGAATCCCTCATATTGAGGGATATAATATACATATGGCTAATTCACAAGATGTCCTATCATGGCATATTGTTATATTGTTATAAAATTTCACAATAGCATAAAAATATTGTTGCTTTTCAAACAAAATATGTCCTATTATAATACTACTCTGCGTGGTATGTTTATTGTGTGTCATAACCAACCAGACCCCTGCGTCTTACTTCAAGATACATACAAAAGCTAGATGTGCTGAAACGCTAAGTTTCTAATCAATTTCGGGAGCCGCCATCACTGACACACTAAAAAGGTATTGTTCCAAAAAATTAAACAAGGCCACCGAACATTTTTCTACAAGTCGCCGATAAAAGTGGCCGATCTCTGCCAATTAGCTGTTTTATTTATTTTTCAACCAAAATTGTTTACTAAAGTTTGTGGCAGAATTTTTATTTGATTTCATGTTTATTCAATTGAGTTTGCCATTACAACGTCCAAAATATACTTTTCGCACAAACCATCTTTTATTTTATTTTTTTTTACTTTTGACATTGTGGTCGCAAATTTTTATAATTGTTTGGTTTTGTATTGTTTGTTTCATATCAGCTGATTCACACTTGAAATATCACACTTGGTTATGAGAGGTCGTTCACAGCAGTCTTATTTTTTCATGCTGTTATTATAGGACATATGATTTCATGAGACCTTTTGAACTAGTCAATAATTAATAATTTTAGTCTACCACATCATGTTAATATTTCTGGATAATATTGAATTTCTGGTCAAATATTGCAGTTAAAAACACTTGGGAACATTGATTTTGCCTTTCGGGAATTCTTAAGACATTGAAATTTTATTCAGAAAATGTATGGTATAATTTTCCTCTGAAGCATTTAATTCGCTTCGAGCTATTTTAAGTTCTGGTTGAATAATAAACCCGTACCTACGTGTTTACTGGGTTAGCATTCCTGAAAAAAATGAAAAAAGCATCTGCCGCATGTATGGTCAGTCGTCGCTGTCTCATCGTGAAAGAGCATAAGAATATGTGTGAATCTGTCTCTGCACAATTGTGCTGTGAAATGGTTACTACTGGCTTAGAACTACGTAACAAAAGTATTTGGCTGCACTAGTTTTGTAATAACTTTTCGATGCCACTGTTTTTTTTACTCTTGAATACATTTAACCGATTTTTGAAAAAGGCCAATAAACGATCTTTTTCATTTCACTGTTTTTTATAAAATAATTATTTAGCGCCTTTCACCTCTACAATATATGATACTTAAGCAGTAGAAATCTTTAAATTTTTTATTAGATGCCACAATATTTTATGAACGTTTTTAAAGTTTATGATTTTTATCTGTTCTGGAATTTACCATTACGATTTTAAACGATTAAGCATTACAACTTTCTTCTTTTAAACAGTATTTATCAATAAGGATTTTCGAAATGTCGAATCGCAATAATATTGGCACAATATAAAAAAATTCTTCAATATTTATATATATACATATGTACGTACATATATTATTTCCAGAACCAAGGTGGATAAATATGCCTTGCCTAAAATTATGCTAAATAAACAATATGAAAAATATCGGAAATATTTAGATAGTTGTTCTATGTATTTTATTTCGGATTTAAGAGTTTAAAAATATTTTTTTTAAGTTTATTTTGAAGATAAACATGAATGTTCATGAATATAGAAAATTTGATTAAAAATACTGTTTATTTAAATATTTTCCATAATTGAGTACTTTTGTATTACCGATTTTTTTTTCTGTTTGCAGGCCGAAAAATTTGCCTTCCAAACCGAAGTCAATCGTATGATGAAACTCATCATAAACTCTTTGTATCGTAACAAGGAAATTTTCTTGCGTGAATTAATTTCAAATGCTTCCGATGCTATTGATAAGATTCGCCTGTTGGCCTTAACCAATAAAGACGAGTTAGATAAAAATCCTGAGCTTAATATACGCATTAAGGCTGACAAAGAGAATAAAATTTTGCACATTATGGACACTGGTATTGGCATGACGTACCAGGACTTAATTAACAATTTGGGCACAATTGCTAAGTCTGGCACTGCCGATTTCTTGGCAAAAATGCAAGATCCCTCTAAAGCCGATGGTCATGACATGAATGACATGATTGGTCAGTTTGGCGTGGGATTTTATTCGGCCTTCTTGGTTGCGGATCGCGTTGTTGTAACTACTAAACACAATAATGATAAGCAGTACATTTGGGAATCAGATGCAAACAGTTTTAGCATTGTTGAAGATCCTCGTGGTGACACCTTAAAACGTGGCTCCATTATTTCATTGCACTTGAAGAACGAAGCTCAGGACTTTTTGGAAGAGGACACACTACGTGAATTGATTCGCAAATACTCACAATTCATTAACTTCCCAATTATGTTGTGGTCTAGCAAGACAGTCGATGAGGAAGTGCCCATTGAGGAACAGAAACCTGTTACTGAAAAATCATCGGATGACGAAATTCTCGATGAAGAAGAAGACGTCAAAGTTGAAGAAGATACCAATGAGGATGACAAACCCAAAACTAAGAAAGTGTCGAAGACTGTCTGGGACTGGATGCTGATTAATGACAGCAAACCAATTTGGACCCGTAAACCTAATGATGTTACCCAAGCAGAGTACAATGAATTTTACAAGAGCTTAACGAAGGACTCCAGCGATCCTCTAACTTACACCCATTTTATTGCTGAGGGCGAAGTTACTTTTAAAAGTTTGTTGTATATTCCTAAAGTGCAACCTTCCGAATCCTTCAATCGTTATGGCACCAAATCAGACAGCATCAAGTTGTTTGTGCGTCGTGTTTTCATCACTGACGAATTCAATGACATGATACCCAACTACTTGAACTTCATTCGTGGTATTGTAGATTCCGATGATTTGCCATTGAATGTTTCGCGAGAAACTTTACAGCAGCACAAGTTGATCAAGGTCATTAAAAAGAAATTAATACGCAAGGTCTTAGACATTATCAAGAAAATCGATAAGGAAGCTTATGAGAAATTCTGGAAGGAATATTCAACAAATATAAAATTGGGTATAATGGAAGATCCTAGCAATCGTTCTCGCCTCGCTAAACTATTACGCTTCCAGTCTTCAGAAGGTAATGGTATTACCTCTTTGGCCGAATACGTCGAACGTATGAAGCCTAAACAGGAAAACATCTATTTTATTGCTGGTTCCAATCGTGCTGAAGTTGAAAAGTCTCCTTTCGTTGAACGTTTGTTGTCCAAAGGTTATGAAGTTTTGTACCTCGTTGAAGCAGTTGATGAATACTGCATTTCTGCTTTGCCAGACTTCGATGGCAAGAAATTCCAAAATGTTGCCAAGGAAGGATTTAAACTTAACGAATCGGAAAAGAGTAAAAATAAATTTGAGGAATTGAAAACTACGTTTGAGCCTTTGGTTAAATGGTTGAATGAAGTCGCTTTGAAGGACAAGATCTTACGGGCTCAAGTGTCTGAACGTTTAGCCAATTCTCCTTGCGCTTTGGTCGCTGGTATGTTCGGCTGGACCGGCAATATGGAACGTTTAGCCATGTCAAATGCACATCAAAAATCGGATGATCCTCAGCGCACCTACTACTTGAATCAAAAGAAGACCCTTGAGATTAATCCCAGACATCCATTAATGCGTGAACTGCTGAGACGTGTTGAGGCCGACGAAGCCGATGAAGCTGCCAAGGAGATGGCCTTAATGATGTTCCGCACTGCTACTTTGCGTTCTGGTTTTATGTTACAAGAAACTTCCGATTTCGCAGATACCATCGAAAAGATGATGCGTCAGACTTTGGGAATTTCGTTAGAAGAACAAATTGATTTAGACGACGATATTGACGATGAGGACACTACAGCCGACTCAAATGAAGAAAGTTCTTCAAAATCTACGAATGATTACGAGCAGGATGAAGACGCAGAACACGATGAACTTTAATTTAGTAATCAATTATCTGGCAAATTTTGATTGTAAATAAGTAGTTGTCATTGTCTGTTAGACTGAACTGAGTCTAGTTTAAAGACATCGTACGTAAAAGAAAGTATTTTTCTTTCTTTATTTCTATCGATTAAAAAATAAATCGTAATTCCCTTGGATTTTTAAACTATTTTTAGACTTGCACAATTACGATCTTTGGTAATATTCATTCTAAGTTAGCATTTCTTGTAAATTTTTCTATAATTTAATTTACATAAAGACAAAACCAATAACAAATCATTTTTCTTTAAGCATTTTTTCACTTTTTCTAATAAAGATTTGTGATTGTTATTTAATTAAAAAAGTATATCCAATTATAAATAAAAGAATTACTATTTTCTATGAAAACAATGTTTTTTTATTTATTATTTTTTTTTTTTTATTGAAATTTTTGAAACTTTTCATCCATCACGAGTATCAAATTACTTCAGGGTCACATGTTTATATATTAATTTAAAACGAAATATATAGTATAAAACAAGATTTTAACAAAGCACAGCTTAACATATTTTCTATTATTAGAGAATTAAAAAAAAAACAGTTCGTGTGGGAATTTTTCAAACCGACATCGCAAATATTAATCAAACATCAGGGAGTTTTCACTCTGTTCTTCCATGTGTAGTTGAAATTCTTCTTGTGCTTTGATTTGATCAATCGCCTGTTGCCGGGTAAACTTAAATTTTTCCATAAACACACGTATTACCCATTCGGGGAGCAGGGCATTTGCAAATAGCGTTGCTTGCTGCAAACAAATTTTAAAGAAAAAAAAAATATAATTTTTAAAATAATAAAATTCGATAATTGTAAAAAAAAGTATAATGAATTTTTCGTTCAATGAAGTATTTATTGAAACATTTTAAAGGAGAACACGCAGTTATACGCCGGTGTTTTGATAGTCGTGACATGTACATGTATTTTGCAGTTAACAATTGCAAAATAGCGATGAAAATTAAGAATTTTTTTTAGAACTCCAATTACAAAAGTGAAGAAAACACTCATGTTCGAGAAGAATTTGATCGCTTTCGAATGCCGTAATTTGCCTTCTGTTTCGTTACCTTTTTGGGTAAAATTTGATAATACACCAAAAACGCCGGGCACCCGCTTGATACAAAGGTTCACTAAAGCAAAGAATAATTATTAAAACAAATACGTTTTACAAATTATCGATAAATCTTAAAATAACGAATGTTCGTTTATTCGAAACATTCTTAAGAACACGATCTTTAGAATTTTTCTATATATGAACTAGTTTTTAAATTTTTGAAATCTTGTCAAAAATACAAATTACTTAACCACACTTTATTATCTTTTGTGGTTAGAAAGATATGTATTTGGTTTCAAAAAACTAGTTTTCAATTTTCCGAGTTTGTTTTTTTTCAGAAAATATTAGAATCTTAATAATTTTCTAAATAAAATTTAAAAAAAACTAGTAAGAGCGCTATATTCGGCTATACCGAATCTTATATACCCTTCACTACGTTCTCTGTGTGTATATTAGTAAATAAATATCAAAATACACAAACATTTTTTTCGCTTTTTTCCCCCAATATAATCATTTTTGTGTTAAAAAACAAAAAAAAACTAATACCCCGGTTTGCGTCGCTAGTTTGGACCGGAGAAACGCGACGTAAACCGGGGTATTAGTGTATAAGCAAAAACAATTTTTTTTTTGTTTTTTTACACAAAAATGATTATATTTGTGGGTAAGACAAATTTCA